>JALLOT010002354.1:0-12934 GCA_036939595.1 Thalassiosira livingstoniorum | reverse complement strand
ATTGGACTTGAAATTTTTGCAAACTCCATGCAATACCCTCTAGTCCAAGCAATGAGCTGGCTTCCCCTGATTGAAGGAGGTAGTTCTGGACAAGCGAGTGAACAATCACACTACAAATAGCAAGTTGAACTCTTCAAAATTTGTGTCACCTCCCAGATGAAATATCCATGTTGGCACATTAGCAACATCCAAATCAAGTAATTGCATTGGTGTGGCTGATTCATTGAGTATCACCATTGAGTGCTATGAGTATGAGGACAGAGGGCGACTGTGTGGATGCTGCCCTGGCCAGCCAAACAAATGAGCAAAACTGTACCACCCATTGGCCACAGAAGCTATGTCATGCTTCTTCATCTCCTAGCCATGTGGAATTACAGAAATGAGCACCTTACTTTAAGAACCAGTAGAACCATGAAGAAATGATAAATTCTAATTAAGATGGAACATGCTACTGGCATTGACCCCTGAAATATTCATCAACCCATAGCAAAGAATAATAAATCATTTTAAAGAGCTTAGATTAGATGCCAACTGAAGGCAGTAGTAGTTTTAAAGAATGTGTTCAAAGTTCAATTGGATTGAGCAGCATGCAGCACCAGACAAAAGAAGAGCAAGAGTGAGTGGTGAGCATTATCACAGAAGGATCAACTATTGCTATTATTGACCATTGTTGGTGCTGTTTTGCATGGGTTGTATGGCAGTGACATTGTTTGTATTAAACGACCATTGTTGTTGCTGCTGAGCCTGGGTTTCTGGTGGGTTTTGGACTTTTGTGGTTTGTGAAGTGTTGGATCCCGTGATGTCATGGTGGGAAGTTGTTAAAAATATTAAACAAAAAATGCTATTATTAGAGTGATTTTTAGAAGGTATTATATACTTAGGAACACATACAATTATACGTAAATACAAATTATATTGAAACCCCCCGTGTTTAACAGAATCAAGTCATTGTCTATCTTCTGTCATAGTGCAACTGCCACAAACCACCACGCACAAACAACGAACAACATGCAACGAACATGCAACAGAAACAATGATGTCAAGCAATACAAACACCAACGCCAGTGCCGGCGCCAGCACCAATGCCACTAATGACGGCGATGTCACCGAGTACAATGGCCCTCAACGATTCATCTACACCCAAGCGGACATGGAACACTTTCGACACTCCACCGCTCGAAAAGAATTATTATCCTTCGTCACTGCCATGGGCCGCGGCCTCACGGAAACCACCTCCGGGAATGACTCCCCATCATCCACGCCATTCCCTACTCCCTCTCCGCTACTCCCACACAATTACTCCCCCCAGTCTCCACTCCTCGCCCTAACACCCGCCCTCGCCTCACTCCACGGCTCTCTCACCTGCATGTCTTCCACGTGGCTGGATCCCAATCACATCGATGGAATTCCCCCCGATAGGAAAGCCAAGGCTCGATTTGGCAATCCGGCGTTTCGTACGTGGCATGAACGGTTGGTGGAGAGGAGTGAGGGGATTGTGGGGTGTTTGATGGATTGTCATTTGAGGTATTCGGGGTGTTTGGGGGGTGATGGTGAAGAGCATTTGACAATGGAGAAAATATTGGATGAGTGCTCTCGAAGAGGCTATGAAGCAGCTTCTGGCACCACTCATGAAAAGCAAGGCCAGAATGATCAAAATACGATATCCAACTCATGTCCAACGCCATCGACGTCTTCTCCTCCATCTAGTTCACAGAAGGAAAAAGAAATTATTACAGAATTACGAGCCTATCTCCATGATTCGTTCGGTCATCCCATCCGCATTGATTATGGAACTGGACATGAATCTAGCTTTGTCGTGTTCTTACTGGCGCTGTGCAAGATTGGTTGTTTTAGCTGGAACCCGGGAAAACCCCAGGCAAGTGGAAAAAGTGTGGCAGATGGAGTTGACGGAGCTGATGGAGCTGGATCAGTTGATGCAGTTGATGCAGCTGGTGTCAAAAGCAAGTCCAACCCATCCCCTAAAATCATTGGTCGAGCCTCACTCTCACTCTTCCACGCCTACCTCAAAGTCACCCGGGGTCTTCAAAACGATTACATGCTCGAACCTGCAGGATCACACGGAGTATGGGGGCTGGACGATTATCATTGCGTTCCATTTTATTTGGGAGCTTGTCAAATGGTGGCGAGGGATCAGTGGCAAAAGCAACAGAAACAACAGCAAAAACACACGGGGCAGCAACAACACCCACTCCACAGTCAGGAGATGTACTCACATTTAACACACAAACGAAAACAACATCCAAAGCAAGGAGGAAGTGACATGGAGACATCCTCTGATGGAATGTCCTCCAATTCGTACTTACCCAAACAAACTCTCCCCCAAACCTCACAAATCAACACCAGCACATCTGCAGATGATACCACCACCGAAACCATCCCCGACATCAACACTGACCTCTACGAACCATGGTCCCCATCCTCCATTCACTCCCCCCCCACCCTCCACCACCACCGCCACACCTACCTCTACTTCTCCCTCATACACTTCATCCAACAAATCAAACCCAATGTCCCCTTCTTCGAATCTTCCCCCATGCTCAATGACATATCCCAACTGAGCAATTGGTCCAAGGTGGCATCGGGATTGATTCGATTGTACGAGGGGGAAGTATTGGAGAAATTGCCAGTGGTGCAGCATTTTGTGTTTGGCAAGATTTTTAGGGCGGAGTGGAAGCCGAGTCGGAGGGAGGTTGTGGCGCCGAAGTGGACGTTTGTGAATGGGTTGGGGGGGGAAGAGTGTATTGCTCCTTGGGCACTGGAGGGGGTAGACGGTGGGGGTTCAGGTGGAGGCTCAGGTGGAGCTGGAGTTGGAACTGGAGGAGCTGCAGGTCAGAATGCAGTGCCCGGAGGAGGGGGGCAGCCTCCTACGAATTATCCTGGTGGTGTGGCTCCGACTCGTGCTCCTTGGGCAAAGTAGTAATGATTTTTGCATTATTAGTAAAAAATGATTTTTGTTTGGCATTTTGATTGATTTTTTTCTCAAGTTCATATGAAATAGGCTGCCAAATAAAGGAGTTTATTTGAACCGACATAGGAACGGTTTTCCAGAGCGGTTTCGTTGTTTTAAGCTTATTGACAGTGTCTTTCGATGAACAACGGTGTGAATTTACCAGTTTGACAGTTTGATGTCAGTGTGACCTCATTCAAAGGGATGTACAAAACAGAAATCCATATGACAAATCACAGAGGGATATATTTGAAGGCATTTCTTTCGTTTTGACTGAGCTGAACAGTTTATTTCATGCAAAAATGTATACCTTTGGACGACTTTTTCGTTGTTCAACAACAAACCTAGAAGTGAGTTTTAGACAGTTTGCCAAATAAATCTTTCTGCTAGCTCGGCCTTCAGCAAAGCTGCCAGTGTCCATCTACAGCTGCAGGATATTGATCCCGGTGTCAGAGAACCATCTGCAACTAGGGGCCCAAGCAATCAACTCAATTTCTTTGACAAGGAATTTACCATTACCAACTATAGTTATAGTTCATGAGTAACAGAATTCAGTCAAGGTAGACATCTAATGTTATTTATCTTGCTCAATCAGTGCAGCAGTAAATTTCTAAGGACTAATGACCAGAATTCATGAGTAGTTATCCAACAGGTGGCCTCGGGCAAGCCTGGTCATGTCCATTGAGGATAGCTAGATTTTTTTTATTAGGGGTGAAGTTACATGTGTAGGTCGTGATGCTAAGGGGGGCCAACTAGGAAGTTGTATAATAGCACAAGAGCACTTTGGAAAGAGTGACTCAACCCAGATGAGCAGAGTAGGAAGTATAATATTTGTATATTTCCTGTTACCAAATAAATGATTGCTTTCTAATACATATTTAATGTACATCTTGAGCAAAAAATTAGAAAAGCAAAAAAGGATGTTTTTCTAAAATGTTTTCCATCAGTATATTTTTAATGACTGTTGGAAAAGATGAATGGATAAGTGAAATTTTCATAAGTTGTCATGTATTTTGACACACACTTCATTTTCAATATCTATATGTTTCTCATATCACAAAATCAAACTGTGAATATAATCTCATTGATGTGAAATCGTGCTATCTGTTCTAGGATGTTAAGATAAGGGGGGAAAATCAACATGGGAATCAATTTTTTACAAGACCTCAAATCTTCCTACAAATCTTTTGCATCATTCCCATATATTTTTCCTTCAATTCAAAAGTTGATTGATAACCATGTTTAACTCTACTAACAACGCCATTTTTTCTCCATTCCATGTTTGCAACCATTAAGCATCAAAGTAAGTGCAGGAATACAACCCCAATATAAAACAAAATAGTTCTGAGTTGTGACACATTTCTCTTTCTCATAGAGGGTGAATATGCAGTTGGTTTATCCAAACAATTTCATGTGGTTGAGGTTTTGTATAGTTATTTTGTACAAAAATGTATGTCTCACAAATGGTATTTGTTAATTACTGTATATATTGTGTCTCAATACATTCATTGTGTTTGTATTTGGGCTCAGATGTTGAAGAAATAAGGTAAAAATACCTCATATTGACTGAGTAATGGTGATTTAAAGATGATCATTAGTCGTATTTTTTTGTGTTTGGGATAGGATTTGAAAAAATGAGAGTTTTGAAATTTGGATAGGCACAAATATTTTAATTTGACTCATGATGTACCAAAATGTACAAAAATCTAAGTACATTATGTCACATAAAAATTGGTATGAACTTGAACCGAAAAGATGACGATCATCACCCAATCAATTGCACAGTGCATGTTGTGAACTCCTGCAATTCATCCAATTTCATATGCAATCCATCTACATCAAGTACAGATTCAAATGAGCATGTTGTATGAATATGAACACACAATGGGATTCCTGAAAAAGTTCTTCAAATGAAATTGGCCAATGCTGAAAACAGCTTCAAACATTTGGCCTCAAATTCATGGACGGCAATAATCATGCAAGGTCCAGGCCATCTCCGCAGCAATTTCTGAATTTTTGTTACTGTCCCTTTATCCTCCCCAACATCTTTATCTTGTTTGAGAGGTCTAAAATGAAGGTTAATAATTACAATGATGATGAGAATGCCCAGCATCACCATCATTGCAGATTTGACCCCAACAACTAATTACTTTTAGTTTAAGCTAGATACATGAATGAAAAGTAATGTAATCATTGAGATGGACTAAATCTAGTGGTATCACTGTCAGTTATCACAATAGTAGAAATCCATAATATCTATGCAGATTACTACTTATTGTTGGTCAAGTTAATACATGTAATATGGCTTTTACAACTATACCATAGCAATATTTCTGTCCCTGCAACAGATGGCTACAATAAACCACTTGATTGAGGCTAGGTAAAATGATAAAAATGCTGAGGATGATCCCTAATCACCCTAAATAATCAGTTGCAAATCCTGGTTGATGCTTGATGATCTGTTGATACTATTCTCACTTCTTTGACTGCCTTGATTAAAAAACATGATTTCATACTCAAACCATGGTATTTTTTGCTGCCTAGTCTAGTTCTAGCATCCAACTGGCTAGATAGCTAATTAAACATCACAATGGCACCAATTTGTTAATCTCAAGAAGTTATGAGCCCAAGCTTTTGGTTTGATTCTGGATAATTGTTGCTTGCAGGCTCTGGTCAAGGTCAAGAAGTTAATTTAAGGATGATGTAAGACTCCCTTTGATGACACTTCAAGAAGTCAGCATTCCAGAATCCTTGTTGATCTCTGAGCTGCTGCTTTGTGCTATTGTATTTTACTATCCATATCAGATTGTCATTGTCTTCATCATTCCACATGTTGATTGTTTCTTGTTCGAGATTATTTTTGTCCATCTAAATACAAAAACAATATTCAATTTAAGATGAGAACACCATTTTGTTGTTTGTTGTCTGGAATGGACCTATCAAAAGATCATCCCCACAACCACCACAATTAACACCACCCTTCTTGTTGGTTGTTGGAATGTGTGAAACCAGATGAGTTTGAGGTGCAAGGCAGGTCCAGAAGGACCTAAAAATAAGTTTAGCCTTTAGGTGACATGCAATTTGTTATTGCTGCCCCATCATCCAAAATCTTCCATGTCTAGTAGTTGTTTGTAATGTGCTGGCTGTGGTGGCAATTGGAATTGCCATCAACACTAAATCTGGAATTGTTGTGAGAAGTGTTATCATTGAACTCATTTGGGCCCATAGACCAAATCAAAAGATTGGCCATTGATAGCTTTGAAACTTAATGATTTTGAGCCATTTCACCATGAAAGCTACCACTGGCAGATATTGATGTAAAATGCATGCATCACCATTTGTGGTGCTGATGGTGATTGCCATCAGCACCACAAATGAAAGCATCACACAACATCATTGTCAGTATGGATTGAGCTCATGGCCCAGGATTTACTGGGCCATGGACTCAGAAAACAACAATTTCAATCCATGAATGGCATTGTTGTTGTCACTATTGAGTTGAAAATTGGTTGTTGTGCCACAAATCAATGAAGTGATGGGTGAACACAGGCATTTTTCAAAATGTAACCTAATGAGACTGTAAAATCATTATTTAAAAAAGAAAATGACACTTTTTTAATTTCTTTACATCTACCAATGAAAAATATTCAAGGTAAGCAAAATCAGAGTGAAAATGAGTGACAAACTGCTCAATAAAACTCAAAGTAAACATCTTTTAAGTGGCTTAGTGAACCACAATCACATCATTCATCATTGATGAGTTGGTGTGCTATGGTTAAGTGTGCACAGTCCATATTTGACTTGAATCAAAGGTGTTAACTTACAATAGCAATAGCTGTCATTAGTTATTTTGCATTTTGCTAGTTAATTTTAGGTACTCACATGAGTACCTAGTCAAAAAACACAATGATGTCCACAAAAAACCTATAAAAGGCATGACTAGGTACTCATATGAGTACCTAGTCAAAAAATGGAAATTTTTGATTGTTAGTTTCATTCGAAATTGGGTCTAGAGAGGTCAAAAATTGTCTATTACTATCAAAAAAATACTACTAAAGTAATATTTAAATACCATTGAACACATGTATGCAGTCATTTTGTTCATAACTTTGTCAGAACAGTCTAAGAATAAACTAAGTATATGACACATTTTTGGGTACTCATAGAAGTACCTAGTCTTAGGCCAGTCAGCAATTTGGTAATAGTTCCTATTTGGAATCACTGTAGGTGTAGGAGAGTACAATGCTATTGATTTTTCTCTGACATAAAAATGACCACAGAGGTCAGAAATAGGTTGTTATTCATCAGAAAGGCTGAACACATTAAGTTGCACCTAAAAAAATCTAGGCCAATTATAATAACATTTTGACCATCCTTTTTTAATGTGGAACTATTGCCTTTTAAAATATCTAGAACTAGAAAACATGCCCATACTTAAATAGAATTTCAAAAATATTCTTTTGAAAATACATCATAATTTCTTCCTGAAATAATTTAGATTACCATCTTGACTCAAAAGAATTAATTATTTTGACAAAATGTGGTTAAGCTGTTAAAAATAAGGTATTGGAACAGTCTTAAAAGTGCTGCTTGTCAATTTGAAGATTACAACTTTAAAAATCAGCAAAACTGAAGCTTTCAAGTGCCAGCAATGATGATGTTCAACAATTCATGAAAAAAATAAGAAGCTGAGCAACTCTCACAAACATATATCTCTTTTTTTCTTTTATAATGCACACAATGCAAGACACTTTCAATGGTCATAGTCATCATGGTTTTTTATAGTTGATGACTGTCACTTCTGAAAAAATGAATGAGTTACATGCAGTCTGAGCACATTCATATCATGACCTAAATGAGGGCTCCAGAAAAATTTTATTATTTGTTATCTTTTAGCCTATCTACCAATGTAAGTAGGATAGAAACTATCTACTTTCCTCTTGCACATGCATTGCAATCAACTAGTCCCACTGTCTCACATAAAGTTCTATTTGAAGTTGTATTTATATCTTGTCCCAAATAAAAAGGTCTAATTTCAGTACTAAACCCTTTTGTTTCAGATGCAGATGATGGAGGATTCTCTTCCATTTGCCTAGAGTGGTTGATTTGAAAACAAGGAAAGCTCCTCTGAATTAACTAATAATGACTGAGCTTCATGCACATCAACACTAGATTTAGGCTCCCATTTCAGTGGGTTTGTATCAATTTAAATTTGTAACAAAAGATTGGACAAAAGGAATGGTAAGTGATAAAACTTGGTTGAGATTCCCATGACAGGAATCCCATTCAAATGAGATTCTTGAGTCTTTCTGTGGATGTCGTTTTCAAACTGTTGTGATAGCAAAGGATCAGGAGTCATCATTTATTTAGATTTACCACTTGTACCCTTGGTCAAAATTTTGTTTACGATTTAATGATGCCATTTAAGTGTGAGTGCATTGGCACAGTGCAATTACAAAGATATCAGCTGCAAAAATTACTGTAATCGAACTGATGATTTTTCACGCACCTGGTGGGGAACCCTCTTGTTTTTGACGATTTTTTTGGAGAATATTGGGCATAAATTGGCCAAAGATGGCAAAAAAATGTGGCATGCCCCAAATGTGCTTGAGGGTAAATAGAGTATATATTAGTGAATTGAGAGGTGGTCGCTCAGAAATGTTTGAAACAGAATTGACTCATTACCCAGCCCAACTTGATCATCCTGCTGAATGAAAACAGATTCTCAGCCCTTCTTTTCCATTGTAGCCAATGAGCATGCCAAGATTGATATGATACTTCATAATATCAAAAAGGAATTCAATCAAATACTGGGAAAATGCCAGGCCATGGAAAGCATGAAGATATGATTGAAAACAAATTGACTTTTGAATCTCCTTTGAAGTTTACAAAGATTGCATTGTTAATGGAAATAGCACTTTGGGTTTTCGTCTGTTGCTTTTGATGCGAAATATCACACTCTAGAAGTTTTCATGAAACAAAATTTAGCTTACAAATTAGTGGTTACCATTAACAACAAACATCTTCAAACAGCTTCTTAATTCTAATCTTATGCATCCTTACTGCGAATCCTTGTATTTTTGGGATCATAATATGGAGGTAGTGACACCCTACAATCAAATTTCTTTCCACCAATCTGGATCTCCCAATCCCCTTCTTCTAAAAAGGTTTTAGTAATTGGGCGTTCACTACTCTCCAGCATTGAAAGTCCAATTGCACCACCCACAGTGTGGCCATATGATGCCGATCTAATTTCACCCATCGGTTGACCATTTCTAAAGAGAATTTCCCCATGGTGCAGCAGCGGTTCAGGGTCGTTCACAAGAACATTGACCATGCGACGCCTTAGCCCTCCTTGCTCTTTTGAATCCGCTTTCTGTTTCAGAACCTGCTCCCGTCCAATGAACCCCCCTGGCTTTTCAAAGTCACATGTGAACCCCAGACCACATTCAAGAAGTGTGTCGGTGTTGTCCATGTCATGCCCCATGTCACGGTATCCTTTTTCCTTTAATGAGAAAATGACACGATTTCATCGAGCGCACAATAAATTCTCTGGATCTTTTCTTAAAAATCGATCCAAAATTTAAGAGGAGTTACTTACCAAGCGCAAACTACCAAGAGCTCTCAAACCAGAATGACCAAGGAGAAATTCCTTCCCACTTTCAACAATTAAGTCGTACACATGAGTGGCATTCTCAACAGGGATGAAAAGTTCGTAGCCTAATTCACCAACATAAGTGATTCTCATGCTCCAAACTCTTGCGTAGCCAATATCGATTTCAGTCGCAGACCGAAAGGGTAGGTGTTCAACATCAACGGATGTTAACTCTTGCAAGAGTTGTCTTGAATTGGGACCCTGAAGATTGATTTGGGCATACGATCCTGTGACATCTGTCACAGTAACATGTTGTTTGTTGGTAAGTCGGTCTTTCATATGGGAGAAAACGTGATTGTGCATTGTATCAGTAGCAACAACTAAAAATTTGTCCTCCTGAAGTTTTGTCACGGTGAGATCTGCTTCCATTCGTCCTCCTTCATTAAGCCACTGGGTGTATGTTATTGTGCCGCTAGGCCCATCAACATTTGCGGTGGATAATTGGTTCAAAAATTTCCCTGCATCTTCTCCCTGTACTAAAAATTTTGACATGAATGACATATCAAACAATGCCACATGTTCTCTGCATTGTGTGTGTTCTTTTTCCCACAGTGGGAACCAAACCTCCCTGTCAAAGCTTTCTTGTCCTCTCGATGGCAATCTATTGGCACTGATTGCATCTGTATCATACCACGCTGGAGACTCCCATCCACTAACATCTTTAAAGTATGCTCCTAAATTTGCAAGCCTGTCATGTAAGATGGATCGTTTGGCACCCCTACAAGTTGCTGGGCTGTAGTCTGGATAGTGAAGTTTGTACACATTTCCTAATGTTTCGCTGACTCTTTCTTCCCTATATTTTGGGTTTGATTGATAGCTTTGAAACCTGCGAATGTTGATGCCCGTGATATCTGTATCAGATGGTGCTGATCCATCCCGAATCCACTCTGCGAGAAGTTTACCGATACCTTTGATCGGCAACCAACAGTAACAATTTTAGCTGAATTGGTGTTAGGCGTCCTTATGATTTTTTGTTCTGAACTCACCTCCACTGGTCAATATACCAATCGAATTCAAGCCAGCAGCAACAAAGTAATTCCGCAGCTCTGCAGATTCACCAACAACAGGACACCCATCGGGAGTAAACGATTCTGGACCACAAAAAAATTTCTTCAAACCAACTTCATTCAAAGCAGGCACCCTTTCCATTGCAGTCTCTAAATAAGGACCCATACGTTCCCAGTCCGGCTCTATCTCCCAAAAACTTGCATTATTTGGCACGCTATTTACACTCCACGCCGCACCTTTGCCTTCAAACAATCCAACCATTAGGCCAGCCCCCTCCGGCCGAATATATGCATATCGCGATGAGTCTTCTACAATCGGCCACGATGGATCTAAATTAGGGATGGGCTCTGTGATTAGGTAATAGTGCTCGGCCGCTTGATTGGGCACATTTACTCCGCACAATTCACCAAACTGCCTTGCCCACATTCCTGCACAGTTTACTACAACATTTGCCTCGACAGTCTGTCCATTTTCGAGGGTTACTCCAGTAACTCTGGGAACAGCAGTTATTATTATTTCGCCATTGCTGGATGTCGAAATCCTCGTTGTTGTGACTCCCGTTACTACTGATCCTTCGAATATCTTTGCACCGAACATTTTTGCTCCTTTTGCAAACGCCATTGTTGCTCCATAGGGGTCGACCCTCCCATCAGTTGGGACATAAAATCCTGTTTAGAAGCAGAAGTAAGAGTGTGAAAATGTCTATGAGTTGCCGCTTATTTGTTGCTTGATCCATGTTGCAGCTAGTTGAAAGATATTTGGTATGCACATGAGATATCACCTGCAAGCACATCCTTTGTCTCACAAAGTGGAAAATGATTCAGCACTTCCTCGGGACCAATTTCTCTTACGTCAACTCCGCAGTACCGATTGAATGCAGCAACTTTGCGGTAATAATATAAATGATCATCATCGCATGCCAATTCAATGAAACCCACCGGCATAAAACCTGGATCCACTCCCGTCTCCTCTTTCAACGTGGAAGAAAATAATTCTTTTGTGTACTTGGAGATTGAAAAGAAAAAAATGAGATAGATAGCATATCATTCATTGAGTTTTTGGCAAAGGTCCGTGTGTAATGTTTGTGAAAAATACCTTTCGAAAGCTGGTGGATGTAGAAGACAAACTTCCAAAAGTATTGACTATTATTTGCATCCCGAATAATGCACCATTGTAAAATACGTTGAGTTCGAAAGTAGAGTTCACAGTTCAAAGTAAAAATTCATTCAGGACGAAACTTCTTACTCAAGCCAGCAGCATGCCATGTTGTACCAGATGTCAATTTATCTCTCTCCAACAAAATGACATCTGGAACTCCGAACTTGGACAAATGGTATGCAATAGATGATCCAATTATGCCTCCTCCAACGACAACCACATTTGCTTGGCTCGGCAGCGATGACGAAGTATTTTCGGGAGATTTTATTTGTGCCTCGCCACTACTACTATTGCCACTTGAAACTGTAGAAAAAAAGTTTCGCTGGATAAGCTTACAGGAAATGATATTTTGCCTTTCGTTTCCCCAATGTTTCTTTGCCAGTGGGAAGAAGTTCCTCATAGGCTTGTTCCATGACTTTGATGGAGCATTGGCTTCACTCCTTAATGAAAGTGCGATGCACTTGCGAGCATGAGGAGTTAATGCACCCCTCATTTTGGATTCAAGTAAAAAATCACAAGGATATCCCAATTGTGAATCAGAAACTACCTATCTTCTTGCCACCCGCCACCCGTCATCAATTCCCAACTAACAGGACTGATGTATCTGCGAAATCCGGAGCTTCAAATATCAAATTCCATTGACAGTTTCATTTTCCATCTTTCCGTTATGCACCAGAAGGTGCGGACGGGGCAGGCATCGCATACCTCGTGGTACTACCATAGGGGAATATTTTTATGTTCCTGTGCTGTGTGGAAGCTCATCATTCACCTCGTGATTCACTCATCTTGTTATTGTTAGATCTTATCACATCTTATCATGTTGCTTGCTTGCTGCTTTTTGGCTGTGTGTGATGGTGATGGCTTGATTCTTAATTCTCAAATTCTCAACAAGCAAGCTTGATTCTTGAATGATGGGCATCAATCAATCACAAAAGGACTTTTTTTAGAATGTCACGTGATACGTACGTGACTTGTACTTATTGTAGTACTCGTACTAGACTAGTAGGAGTACGTAGTACGTAAGAGTACCTCATTAACTACTAAGGTCCTTATTATTAGTAGGTACTAAGTAAGTATCTACTTGGGTAGATAGTCCCGATTAATTGCCCACACCTTTTCATTTTTTTGCAGTCGAGTCAAATTAC
>JALLOT010002353.1:0-12942 GCA_036939595.1 Thalassiosira livingstoniorum | reverse complement strand
TTTATTTTCATAAAAAGCTCTGTAATGAATTAAATATTCTTAGAAAGTATTTTTTGACGATTTTCATTCGAGCCGTCTTACGTATGTAGAGTTGTTGGTACATGTTTTCGCCGTTCAAATAAAACGGAATTACTTGATCACATCCAGATCTATCTGCTGCATACTTAGATCTTTTCATAAAAAAATAATAATAAGAGTAATCAGAAGCTATCAGAAGTAGGTGGTTCAAGAAAGTCCAAAGTACAATCCAAAACCAAAACCAAGAAGCAAGCCAACATGAAAGTCATCTCACCCAACTTCCTCTTCCTCACCGCCGACACTCCCTCCCTCTCCCAATCTAGCTACTGTAACCGCAACGGCGGCTCCCTAATGACCTTTGAAGGCTCTTGCTCCAGCCGCAACTACACCTACACCTCCCAATGCAACGTCGAAGACAAGAACGGTGAATGTCATGTCTCCGCCAATTCGTGCGGGTGTCAAGTGATTTATCCCGAGGGAGGCAAGAGCTCCATTGGGAGTGGTTCCAAGGGGTGCGCCAATGCCTGCGTGGATATCATCGGCGAGGGGGAAACCGTCCCTGGCCCCGACGAACGTACCTGTATGGCGAGCGGATCGGGCGTCAGTTGGACGGGATCCTGCGACTCCAGGAATTATACGTTTACGCCCCAGTGCAGCTTTGCGGAGACGTTGAACGACCAGCAAAACCCCGTGGAATGCATGGTTACGGAGAGATCTTGTGGGTGTTTGTATTGGGAGAAGGATTCGGAGTATGTCAGTGGGCTGTCGGGGAAGAACTGCGATGCGTGTCATGTGCATGGATATCCTCCCGTGCCTAGTGGAGCCAACTCGGTTGGAAATGGTTTGCTGTCAGTTTATGTGGCTTCGTTTGTCGTTGGTTCCGTTGCATGGATGACTCTGTGAGCTGCAGGCGATTTGATTCAGTTGGATTGGCAATTTAAAAAATTAACAGAATGCATGGGTTCTGTACCTCAATTTCTTGAATTCAACCACGTGATTGGGATTCAGGGAAAGAATTATCTTGCATGCAGTTCTCGTGACTATCCTCCCGCTCCTAGTGAGACTTTTGGCGCTGTGAAGGGATCGGGGCGGGGTTCTGTGGTGGGTTGCCTTGTTGTTGCCATACTGCTTGCGTAATTTTGTAAGGATTTCAGTTAAATCTGAGTCCCAAAGTTGGTCCAGAAAATTAATGTATTTTAGAGCTTTGAAAATTATTGTGGCAATCTATGATATTAATTGTTTGAATCGGGTCTAGAATGGCGTAGAAAAATGTCCCACCAATTGTTCAAAACTTGAAAGATACTTTAAAGATTTAATATTGACCATTTTTCTTCCCCTAAAATGTGAATTTCAACAAACGAAAATGAAAACTAAGTTCACTCCATAATATTTTATCATTATGGTTTAACTCCGTTCTGTGTACTTCTCTCTACGCAGCACTATTATCATTCTTATATTGCATTTTAATACCGAGATTTCAATTCCGTAGCAGTATTTTTGTCACTTTAGGGCAACCAAGTTAGGGAAATGCATGGAAATTACTTGAAACTTGAGTGGCAGTGAACAGAGATGGATGCAATCGAACGTTGAAAACGTCGACTTGTCTTTTTCGGCAGATCCTTCTCAAACTATTCCTCAGGCCATCGCGCAATTTATCTTTGCCAACTTCTATGAAAAAGAACATTTTGTCGTAGCTCATGTTTTCAATCGATATGTCACGTTTACGCCGAATTTTGGCAGCTCGTTTGGAAGCCTCATTAATTTCCTTGTCAGTGTCTCCAAACTCAAGGAGGATTTTCTCACGCTCATCAATATCTAGCCTTTTCTCATTTACGAAATCAGTGGAGCGTTCTACCGAGCGCCTTTCTTCGAAATTGTCGACGTTGATCGACTCAAGATTGCTGTACCTCCATCCGAGCTATTTGTGTTAGGAAAAGAAAGAAAACGAGCTTAGTGAACAAAAAAACACGGCTTTCGACATTCTGAAAAGCTTACCCCGATCCCTGCACCCCACGACACAGCAGGGTTGTCAGAAGCAACGATCTCGTACTCTCTAATGAAAACGTCTGCAAATTGAACTGAGGTCCCGACGTTGCATTTTTCTGCATCGATTTTCATGGTTTTTTCTTTCAACGTTTCTCCGATGAAAAATTGTCTTTGAACACAACAAAATGGAAATTAAATGTGAAGTGAAACATATGCTTTGGCAAAATTGAAAAGGTATGACCGTGTGGCAGGCACGCCGCACGATTCCCGCTTGGATCTGTATGGCAATAAATCTACAACTTGTGGAAGGTAATTTTACAAGACGAAGGCGAGCGCCAAGATTCTCTTGCTTGCTAATTGGTAGTAATTTTGGTCTTGCATGTAGACTAACTACTGGTGCAAGCAGAGTACTTGGATGGTGATGGTTTGTGGCTTTCACTTGCATCTTGCATGTTGAAATGTTGACTGTTGTTATCCACGCCACCTGCCACCTTACCGTGAATGAATTATGGCTATGTTTGGTGCTACTAGAGGGGGTGTCGTTCCGCTTGTGATTTATGGGGAACAAGTAGAAAGTGTTTTGTAGAGTGTAGAGTGTAGCCTGAGTGTAGTAAAAAATAAGTCTTGCAATGTAGCTTGCAATATCTTTTGTTGTTGGTGATATAAAAACAAGAACTCTGGACAATAGGGATACCACAAGGCCACAAGTTTTCTTGGATATTCATATGGAGCGTGTATTGTATCATGTGAAAACCTTGCCACTGTGAGTAAAAAAACAAGAACTCTGATATCAGAAAGATGTTCTTGCCTTCTAAATACTTTCTGGGATGCTGTCCGTTCAGATGGTGAAAGGTGCCAAGCATTTTTGGCACACAAGGTACCATAGACAAAACGTACAACACGCCTTCATTTTTTACAGATCAAAAATTCGATTATCTTGTCTTGTTCCTGTTGTTCAAGTAACGGTTTGTACAGTATCATTTGTGCTCATTTGTGAAGACGTTTAATTTATATTCACGAGAAACCAATAGCAGCATAGCATGCAATTTATGGTAGATTTCGCAAATAAATTCTGGCATCTGCCGGTCATCATTAGAGAAAAAGAAGCCATAGTAAGACTGTTCGCTTGTTCTATCATAGCCAAGGAATGTTGTCTCACCGCACTCTTGTCTGCACACCACCCCCAAAAATGTTCTTAAAAACAAACTAAAAGCCAGATAAATGCAGCTAAAAAACAAAACACAAACACAAGAGGTGCCAAAGATTGCATTACTTTTTTCTGAAGCTAGTCAACGAGATTTGTCTGGTAATCTACCGCTGTTGTCCATAAACTATGCAAAGCAGTCAAGAGAATTCAATATTACCCTTATTTGAAATATTGGTGAAAGTACTGGAGTACAAAACAAAATGACCACGCCAGAGTATACAATAAGCAAAATGGCGAGGGATGCTGCTCTTTTAGGAAGCATGGAAGTCGTAGAGTTGTTTTCGAAACACAAAGTATCGGTCAGTAGTAATCGCCACTGCCGCTGCATCGCTCCATTTGATCTAGATGAGATATCCATTGGTCGACGATTAGGCTCGGGATCATTTTGTGATGTTTACGAAGTTAAAGCTATCAGCATTAAATCAAATCCGACCAGAAATTACTCACAGGAAGAAACATTGAAACGACAAACTATGGCAAGAGAATCTGCCTATACGCGTTGTGGAAAATATGTCATTAAAATGCTAAAGCCAGGTTTCGAGCAGCGTCCTGATTATATAGATTGCGCTCAAGACATTGCGATCGAAGCTGCATTGCTCTCTGCACTTGACCATCCCAATATCATCAAGATACATGGCATATCAGCTTCACTGCATGATGCTTTTCTTGAAGGCAGTGGCAACTTCTTCCTAATTCTGGAAAGGCTCAACGAAACTTTAGGCGACCGCATTAGGCATTGGTCGAAAGAGAAGAAAAATACCAGCATGTCACTTTCAAGATTAACGAAAGGTCTATCGAGTAATCGTATCCACCCGTTCGAGGTGAGATCAATTGTTTCCGAAGAAAAAATCCGAGTTTCTATTTCAATTGCATCTGCCATGAGCTTCTTGCACCAAAGCAAAGTTATTTTCCGTGACCTCAAGCCCGACAATATCGGATTCGATTGTTACGGAAACGTCAAGTTGTTTGACTTTGGTTTGGCAAGAATGTTGCCGCATTTTGACGACGTGGCAGCAGAAACGTTTGAAATGTCGGGAGGAGGAACGCTAAGATATTCGAGCCCCGAAGTGATTATGTTCAAGCCATACAATCTCAAGGCTGACGTCTACTCGTTTTGGATGCGTATTATGGGAGATACTTAGCCTTGAGCATCCCTACTCACATTATCACTCTCGTGAAGAATTCGTAACAGCTTTGCTGATAAGACGGCAACGACCAAAAATTGACACCAGTTGGCCACCAACCATCCAGCATGTTCTCCATGACGCCTTCTCGAGCGACTTGGATCAGCGTCCATCGATGGCCGAGATCAAGAAGGTTCTGCAGCAATGCCAGACTGCCCAAAATGTGGGAACAGAACCGTGTGGTCATGACAAATCAATATTATCAACTAGCAACAGGTTGGCAAAGTTTCATATTTTTTTCAATCAAGACTGTTCAAAGATCTTTGACATATTCAACACACATTGAAAGTCATCATTCTTTCAGCTGCCATTAGGATTTCAGAATAAATTACTTAGGAGTCTTTGATAATTTTTTATTTTTCAGAATAGATATTAAATGAGTACATATTTCAGGTATGGAGCATAGACCATGATTTTGATCAAAGTTCAAACTCAAATGAAGAAATTGATCTTCCTGAATGTCATAGGCAATAAAGCAGCATCCAACAGCAGTTGACACCTTGATACAATGGCTCATATGTTTTTCCTGTTACAAAATATAACAACGATGAAAGATGATGTAACCACATGTAGCAACAAAATGTTAAAAAGAATTATCTTGATATCAGCTCTACAAAAAAATAAATTGATTTTTCAAATTATTTACCAAGCTCAAAATTATGGAGTTTAACACTTTCCAGTTGTTGCATTGAAATGTAGTGACAGCTGTGACATACAACCATAGTATAAATCTTCATGAAGAAAGTCAATGCTGTTTCATGACATCTATTCTATTAAATCTTCACATTTTTCTGCCATTTGGTTGGCATTAAAACTTTCAGGTATAATAACCATAACCATTTTTTCTATATTCTATACTTGTTTGTTTTTATGGCTTTCAACTCACTTTTTAAAAACAATCATTTACAACACAACATAGATTCAATCCAAAGTCATTTGATTCTTTGCAGATTTTACAAGGAAAATTCCAAAAGTATAGAAAAAGGAGGGACATTTTTTGTGCAAATATATTCATTTTACAACATCAAATAAATTAAGAGAATACCAATAACAGAAGAAGACATAATTTTTTTAGTAAATAACAGTAGGGTTCAAGAGTGTGTTTGGCTTCTTGCACTAATCAGAACAGATGATTTACTTTGCTCAAAAACATGTTTGTGTTATTCTATTTATCAGTATTCAAAACACTGGTTCTTTTACACTTTTCTCATAATTTCTACTCAGTTCTAAATTTAACTCATTTCAACAATTTCCCAAAATCAAGCTAATATTATTTGTTCATGTTATGCATTGGCAGAGAAAAATTATTTTATTTGATCCTACTTTTATTGACAGTTGCCATATTGATTCCCAAGACTGGCAACCCATGAAAAAGACAAATTGGGATGGCGATAATTTTGATACCATATTTTTGCAGCAAACTGAGCATGACCTTCAAATTTCCAGGATCTGAAACAAAGCTGCATATTGCAATCAAAAATGAATGTAATTTGTAAGTTGTGTCAGCATTAAAATTTGCTATGGGATAGATTTTGAAATTTCAGTGCTCATTGCCAGTTTTTGGGGGTACCAGATAAAGGGGGCATCCCAAAATCATTGGGATCTTTCAAATAGAAAAATACTTAAAATAGAGATCACGGGTGGAATTGATAGTTGAAATGACCTCTACTTTTCTTCTATTTTGGTGTGTCATGCATATTGTATTCAAAAATGTTCTGTGAAACCTGAACTTAGTTTTGAAATATTTGCATACACCACATTTTTTGATAAGGCCTCGCCCCATTTTTTCTGCAACTTCCTTTTGTTTGTTTCGCAAAATTTTTAATGAATACATGATATTTCTTGCACAATATACGATTAATGCACCAGATATATTTTGTTATGCATTCTATATTAGAAACCAACCATTCTGACAAAGAACAAAATGGTTAAAAGACATGGAGATTTAATGATTAAATGAGGATGATGGTTACAAACATTGATGTGAAGCTACAGCTGTGATATTTGTTCCAGTTCAAATGACCCAAAGATTGAAATGATGGATTTCTGTTTGAAATAAAATTACTCATATTTATTATAGATTGGAATCATGCTGGTTGTCTAGTTACTTTACTCAATGATGGTTGGATAAAAAGATTCATGATTGTGTTTAAGTGGTAATCATGAAAGGGAAAGTTGGAGAGATATACATGTCAATAAAAATATTATTCATTTACAAAACAAAAAATGTGCACAGCATGGATTATTTGCTAGTAATGAAAAATATCCTACATTTGAGCAAAAACTTTTATGTGGATTGGCAATATCAATTGACAAAGCACTTTTATATTTTGGGTGTGAATAGATAATGATGGATTTTACTTTGTCTATTATTCATTGATTGCCCTAATAGAATGCCAGTTGGCATTGTAACAGTTGTGCTTTTTTCATCAATGTGAAATGAATTCAGTACAATAAATCTAGACGTAAAAACAATGTTTTTCTCCTGATCAATTATTAGAGAAAATGGTAATCAGAATGGTCCACTTTCATGAAACCACTACAAAATTCTGACAATAAGATATTTCAGCAATTCAAAACAAATTAATATTGTTAGGTCTACCACTCAACCACAACCTCAAGGTTGTGAATGGTTTACAGGTGTAGGCTTAGCACCAAACAATATGCAAGTGCAATAATCCTAAAGATGAAGTATCCTGCTCAATCCTGCCCATGGATGCAGAAGGAGTTTTTGCTTGTGATGTTACACTTAATGTGTGTGTAACATACAACATGAAAGGAATGTAACTCAGAACTGCACTCACCAGAGTTTGAACACTGGATCTTGTGTTCTACTCTTGCTAGATGGTATGGTCAACAAATAAACCAAGTATGTTAGCAGCAAAAATATCACTTGAAAGTCTATGAACTGATACTTTTCTTGATTTAAATAATGAAACATTTTTGACCATCAGTATTGATATCTCAGTCTTACCTACATAATATTGAATAAAATTGTTGGCAAATTTGTTTTTGTTACATTCAATATGCAAGACAATTGTAATATTGGTAATTATAAGCAGTATTTGGTTTTTTTAAGACTGGTGACTATTTTTGCATAATAGTTAAAGGGATGGCGTAAGCTAATTTCAAGAGAGTTCAATGAAAAAAATGATAATTCATACATCTAATGGTGAATTTTTAGCATAAAACCCAACTGTTGAAACAGATATGATCAATTTTTAATGCATTGGTATGTTAAGAAGTATTTTTATTAACTTGGTAACACATATTGTCACAGATTCAAATTTCAAATGAGTTTGATGGTTCTATTGTAAATGTTGTGATTGATTAGGTACAATATTGTGAGTCACTTTTAGAAGCTGTACAGCTTTATATAGATGTAGTTATATCATTAATTAGTGGAGAAGTAAAAAGCTACTGTAAGTATCCCACCATTCTTACTTGTCCTCTCTAAAAGTACAATCATTTAGTGATAAGTTATTCACTTATCAATTGGTGATAGAAAACAGTCTAATAAATACTGCATTTTGATTGTGTAAAGCTTGTATGAATGTTTTGACAGGTGGAATAATTAGGATTTTCAAGAAACTCCTTATTCACTATTTTGTCATAATCTAGCATTGATGTTCTTGTTTGCACTTTTGTCAGACTTTGTCATTGAAAAGTCAAATCTCCCCTACAGTGAACAGTAGAACCATTTACAAAATTTAATTAAATAGTAATGACAATACAATATAGCTCTCTTGATGCATTGCAAAATTAAATATTACTCACCTCAAAAACCCAAAATAAATCAACTCAGCTGCAACCTGGAACAACTCTATCATAATGGCAAGACATAAAGTATTAAGGGAACAGAATGGTGGAAATATGTGAGGAATCCCTTTAGACTTGGCAAAGAATCCATTCTTGACTGAATTGGTACCATGGCATAGTAGAACATTTTCTGGGTATTTGGTTTATTGTTGTATGGTTGATATTTTGGTCAACATAATTTTAGAAAAAAGTAGACTTGTAAAGTTGATTGCTAACTGTTTGAACTTGTCATAGAGCTAATAATAGAGAGGCAAGATTTAACAAAGTTTTGACTTTACTTCAAGAATATTATTTATGGCTCAATAAATTCAAAAAAGGATCATGTCTACAATGTGTTAGAACTTTATTTTTTATGTGTATTTTGAATTTCAAGGAAGCTGGTACATGTGAGAATTTAAGGGAAACAAATTTCCTATAAAAGTGTCAGTAATAAAGTTTCTGGATAATTGTAAAAATAGAACAAAGTTGATGAAGACTGGAAATTAGCCAACAATTTTTGTCATTCTTGATTTATGATAGAGTTCAAATAGATTAATAAAATGTAAACTTTATTTGTGGGGTTCCAAAATATCTAAACCTCCTTGTTATAGCTCTGAACTTCTAAAAATCCCTAACCAAATTTGCATTTCATTACATCATAAATAATGACAAACATAAAACACACTATTTAATGATAGGTTCCCATATTAAACATTTGTACAAAAGAGCCTTTCTTTTGAAAATCACTTGAAAAATCACAAATATCTTGAAAAGAGGTTTATTTCTCACGCAAATTGTTAAATTTTATGTTTGATTGTATCTTTAATTAGCCATGAAATTTATATTTTAAATTTTATTAGTAGAAGACCTCATATGTTTCTATATTGATTTAATTTTTCAAGAATACTTGATGTACAGATCAATAATTTGTCAGTTCACAAACTGAAATAGCATGCAAACTAAAATTAATCGAATTTTTTTCTTTGCAATTTTTTCAATAAAGAACAATAATGAAACTTCCAAGAAAATTATTAGAAATTGGATCCAGAACAGAGTTTCAATATAGTTGCACTTGGGAAAATGTAACAGTTGATGCAAAGCTCAAACTTTATTTGCAAAGTAAAGTTGTCAAATTTGGTCAACTTTAACCAAAAAATAGATTGAAGTGATTTTTGGTTTGAAGCAAAGTTGAAAGTAAATATTTCTGATCTAGAATAAAGTTGGCAAGGTCCAAATGATGAATGTATGTATTTATCTAAAAATTTAAAAGTCACCAAAGTTCATGAACTTTCATCACCAACTTCTGAAGCATGACACATAGTAGCTAGGGTATCTCCATACGTACATGACTCTCAAAAGTGTGTGAATGAATGGCATGCAGTGCCTTTGTCAGTGAAGCTAATATATGATGATGTGAGTAAATTCCAATGGAGATTCAGACATTGTTCTCTGTATGCAAGCTAAATAACATAAGATGGTTTGAATAATGAGATTTTGGGATTGAATTCTCCAAATCTTGTCAAAATATTTGGGATTGCAGTGGTTAAAATTTCTTAATCCCTGGTTGCCTCCCAAATTTTGGCCAATCCATCTGGCAATTTAAAAGACCTGATGGTGTCCTTCCCATATTGGTAACTTATTAATTCAATATGTTGGTATTATTAGACATGTATTTTGCATCTTGGTTGGTTTATGATACTGGTTTATCTGCCCTCCCTTTGAAAAATCCTTACCAGAATTTTCATCAATTTTTTAATGAACATCAAAAATTCAGTATAAGATGATTGGGATTGAGTTGGAGTCAGAGAGATATTCTCATTTGTGCTGTTTGCATAGGCGTCACACTCAATTTTCTTCAGCTCACTTCAATAGGAATGATTTTATAAAAAGCATAGTTAAATATAGGGTCAAAGTAAAGTTACTAATGAATGTTGCAAAGTTAAAGATGGGGGTAAAACTCCAAAGTCAACATGGTTCATTAAAGTTAAAGGGGGGAAGTAAAGCTACTCTGAAGTTGTTTAAATTTGATTCAACTTTACTTAGTTGAACTTTATACCAACTTTATTATTAGTACTATGATTGAAACCCTCAGATCACAAAAAAAACAATTTTCCATATCAGTAAATCTTTCTTTTCTGGATGAATTTCTTGTTTCTAGAAAACCCCTATAGATATTTCTGTAGAAAAGATTGTAAATCTAAAAAACATATTTTTAAATCAAACACATGTACAGAATATACATAGAAGTCTAGTGTGAGGTGGTTATCAACAGATAGAGATTACTGATCATAATAAAAAGAACAAATGTCACACATTCTGTAGATCAGTGATTAAATAGGTAGCACCCATTTGAATTTTCCATTGACTAGAAGTAAATGATCAAGACTTAAAATGTTTCAAGGTTTGATGAGCCATGCCAATAATCAATTGTACAAATACAACAATGGGAAATTCTTCTCCATTGGCAACAGATCCTCCTAAGTGCTGTCTCTGAATGTAGTTTTGAATGCCACAATTTATCATACCTCACTGTAGCAGTACCATAGAAACTACATTTTGAGACCAAAAGCCATTCCAATCAAAATTGCCATGTCCACACAATGAGCACCAACTCCCAATGATACAATGCAAATCACATCCCCATGTTACATTGTCATGGTACCACAAAAATAATACTAGTGCAGCTAACAAGTACCACATTAACTACAGTAGCAAACCCCACTAAAGGTAAAAGGTAATGGTGTAAGGAAAAACTCTGTCAATGAATAATTTTTGTGGTACACAAACAAGATGCAGTTAAGCTTTATGATAATTGTAAGAGCATTAAATACAATTATTTTAACTAACAATGGTACCCTTGTATCAGGAGTTTTCAACCATCAAACATACCACCATCCATTTGGGCATATGTCCCAACATCATGCCTCTGTGCCAAATGTGTAATCAGTCTCTTTGGCATGGGCTCGAAAAATGACACGGGAAGGTTGTTAACTTATAATTCTTTTTTTAATGGTTTCTTTTTAACATTGTTTTCTCCTCATCCTAGCCTTAGTTTTAAAGCTTGAATGCTTGCAATACTTTATAAATTCTATTTTTCTTGTTGCTTTTGTGCAGGATATTACCTGACCTTGGAATTCGAGATCAACAGTCAGTGATGTCTCCCAATATTTTTCATGTTATTTCACAAAGTGTTTGTGTGTAAGAACCCAGGTTGTCTGACAGTAAATATGCAGGGTTATGCACTTCATTGGAAGTCAATGCTAGAAGTATGACTAATATGCATATGAGTTTGATAAAAATTCCTTAACTAGTAATGGTTTTCCTGGACCCATGTACATTTTTGAAGCTTCCTATGCAAACTCAGCTACATGCAATAATCTTATTAAGAAAGATATTATTGCTTTTCAAGTGACATTATTCCTTATCAATTATTAGTATTATGTTATTGTCATTAACTCTCAGAAAATCCATGGAGTGCTAATAAAATTATTGTTGAAGCCATTTGTGACAACTTGGAGATAATTTTAGCATATTCATGTTATAATGCCAACTTTCCTTAGCAGGAATGTGACAATATTTTTTCTCAATTTAAAGGGCAGGACATTTGAAAAAGCAAATCATCATTTATCTTGACTCTGAATAACTGTGTACAGAGTGTTTGTCTGAAACTAATTTTTGAACACAATTTTTATAACAAGTGTCAATGTATTCAAAAATCAAATCAAAAAGGTGTTACAAAAGTAAATTCATCAAACTTAGAGGGGGAAAGGAGGGGGAAATGTCCAGGCAACACAGTATCTTTAAAGATACTTCAAACTTTTGAAAAAGAGAACATTAATATTTGATAGCATCCCTACATATTTCTGGTTGAGAGTAGAGAGTCTGAAGAAAAAACATTTTGTAAATTCAATCTTTCTCTTGTTTTGTAACTGAAATGAGTCTAACCAAGTTATGATGGTTGATGATAGAGTTTAGAATGGTAAATGTAAATTGGTGATGATGGTGATGATGATGGTGATGATGATGATGATTATTATCATTATTATTATTAAAGGAAGAATGATTACAGTGTATAGAATGATTGCAGGTAAACCAGCCAAAATAGAGCTGGGATCCAATAAAATTAAATAAAAAAGATCAGTTGCATCCATTATTGTCTTCTCTGCCTCAATGATTATTTTGAGGAAATTATTACTAAATCATAATTAAGACCTCCAATAAAATTTTCTTAACTGCACAATGGCTGTAAGAAGTTTGCATCGTAAGTCTGATATTTTGCATCCTCTGTTTCATTAAGGAAGAGGATAAAAAATTATTTTTAAGAATTTGTGTTTCTAGTCATGACTAGAAATACATATGGCAAAGTGGTAGTGCCTCATCTCACTTAGAGGTGGGGAGTCCATGCATTAGTACCCTTTGAGTTCCTCACATGAGATGATTATTAATTTTTGACATAATATGATATAATAATAATACCAATTCCAAGAGGATATGAATATGTTTTTTTGGATAATTACTTTGATTATTAGAGAAACACCAGGTAGGTGTCTTGAAAGACTTTTTGTGATCCATTTCATGTAAGAAAAATATTAGCATAAGGATGATAGATAATGTTAACTTAATGCTAGCAAGTGTGTGAATATTGTGGATTGGAATTACAATTGATGGATCATGACTCACTATCCATGAATTTTAGGCACAATTCATGGATAGTGAGTCATGATCCATCAATTGTAATTCCAATCCACA
>JALLOT010002352.1:0-12957 GCA_036939595.1 Thalassiosira livingstoniorum | reverse complement strand
AAGATGGTTCCAGATAACAATGCCACTTATTTTCCTCTTGTAGATAATTGACTGACAATTAAAACATTGCTAAACACATCATATCATAAGTATTGTTATTTCTCAACATAGTAAAATCCCATTTATACGACTCAAAGGGAGACCATTTTGGTTAGTACATGATGTATTGTACGACGTAACTATTCGCTCAATCACATTGATTATGATATTGAGGAGAAGATAGTGTAGTAGGAGTAGTAAGTAGTACTACACAAGTAAGTACCATACAATACCTGAGAAGATGATGACAAGCAAGTGAGCGCTGACGTGCTGGATCTTTTGCATCTTTTGCATTTTTTGCATTTTTTGGGTGCAGGGTCATGGCCGTCACGGCTCAGACGATGAAAATAAAATAAAATAAAAGCACGGAAATCAGAAGGAAATTCACTTTTTGAATTTATGCATTTATTTCTATTTTGGTGGATTGACCTTCAATTTTTGGGATGGACGCAGATGGATGCAGATGGACGCAGATGGACGCAGATGGACGTACGTCCAATAAATAAGTCCATCCGGATGGATCTTTCTCGATCCACGATTGGACAGAGAAAGATCTGTTAACATTCTAGGTAGAACGAGTTGATCATGTGAAATAATTGTGAGACTTTTAAGTTATAATTAGGTACAATACCTCTATACATAGGTTAGCACATGTACATTTAACAAATCAGTAAATGTATTCCAACGTATTTTTTGGTATTAGTTAAATCTCCATAAACTACCAATATTTAATGGGCCCCATGCTAATGCAGTCTGATTTAAATCAACACTAATCTTTCTTATTAAGGAGGCCTATTAATTTTGTGTGTGAAGGAGATTTGTAATATACCATATATTACATAGGAACTACGTATAAAGGAGAGGCCACAGACAGACAAATTTCTCCCCTCCTGGATTGGGGTGCACGGTGCACTGCCCGCTCACAACCGACCCTCGCATAACCAGTGCACAACCACCACAACCCCACAACAATCTACAACCAAAAAAGGCAACCGGCAACCGGCAACCGGCAGGCCGCGTTGATGACATTGCCTTAATGCCTTGCCCCATCCGCTGCAAAATCTTCATCTAGATACCTTGTACATGAAACCACAACCCCCTTATCATGTTTTCTCTATTGAACATATTTTCTCCTTCAGCCAAGAGACGTGCTGGAGATGAAAATAATTCTCCAAAAAACGGCAGAGACAAACACCTGCCTGAGGAGGATGTACAATCGGAAGGGCACGAACCAGACGACGAAAAAGGACTAGATGAGTGGCAAGGAAATGAGGAAGAGGAGGTTCTGTCAAACAATGACTTTCAGGAAAGCATCAATGATTCCGATGAGTTCTACAACTGCGAAGAAGCCATTGGCAACCGATCTGAAACGGGGAATAATGACGAAGAAAATTACGAAGAAAATTACGAAGAAAATGGGTTCGGAAGTGCGGATACGCAACTGGAAGATGTCAAGGCAACACGATATTTCGAAGCTACAAATATTGACGAAGAAGCTGAGGAGGATCACAGTGACAAAGCCGTGGAAAGTGAAGGCACAATGATTCGACCTTTAGAGGGGATAGAACAGGAAATGATGGGTTCTGATCCAACGTCTGTCGGGGGATCGTTGACAAGTGGAACTGCGGGTGAGCTGAGTTTTGAAACTCAAATGACTTCTCAGACTGAGGAAAATAAAATTGAAAATTTTGATAGTAGTCAAAATGAAACCCTCGATCAAACAGGAAGCAAAAAAGAACACTCAGAAATTCCAGCCAATGATTCTCAGATTGTAGAGTGTGCAAAGACCAGTGATGTTCCAACGGATGAGGAGGAACAACCGGGCGTGACAGAACCGTCTCCCCTGTCTGATTTTTGCGCAAGGTTGAAATGGGAATCAAAACAAGGTTATCTTCAAAATTTTTCTGGTCCTTCTGAAATGCCTATTTCTTTGAAAGAATGGAAAGAGTCGCGCAGAAAGTTTCTCGCCGATTTCTTCTCTCGTCGATTGATTGGAGAAGAATCTAGTCCTCCTCCGGAAAGTGGTAACGATGGCAGAGTTGAAAATTCTCCCGCTGATGATGGATGTTCATTTTGCAGTGACATCATGGATACTTCTTTTCAAAACACACAAGATTTATCGCTTGGTTCCCCACCAGCCTCGAATATAAAACCTTCACATGCTACAGATTCCCAACAGGACTCGGAAAATGACGATGGATTGCTTCTGGATACACAACCCGAAAATTTGCCACCGGGAATATCCAACGAGGATAAAGGTGGAGAAAATTTTGGAGAGGATGTTCAAAACGATAGTCTCTACTCTCCTCCTCTAAATTCTCAAGAATTTACTCCTCGTAATATGCAAAACTTAGATGATACCAGTACAACTCCACGGATCGATGGATCAATCTCCGGGGTAAAAAGAAAGTTGGATTCGATTTATGATACCGTTGAAAAATCAGCTCAAGGTGTGACAAGTCCAGAATGGCAACCTGGTACTCAACCACTGCCGACACCACAGCCTGATCCAAATGATGACGATCAATCTTTGCGAGGGAGAATGGGACGAGACCCCAAAAGGAGAGATGTGCGTGGCCTGATGTGGGATGGGAACTTCAACTCTATACCCCACATAGATGACGCGTTTCGTACTTGTTCGAGACTTTGCGAGTTAGACTTTTCCACTCAAAATTTGGACCTTGAGTTGTGTCAAGTCCTTCGAATTTGGCCTGATGTACGGTTGACAAAGCGAATAGAAAACATGCCTCAATACAGCGACGAGAGAAATGCAATGGAACTGGGAGATATTCCTGCTTCCAACTCTTTGTCCAACGCATTTTCCCGTTTTGAGTCGTTTGAAGATGATGGGCCATTGAGTAGCATCTATAGAAAAGTCTTCAGTATAGAAGTGGCCCAACTGNATCAACTCCTTCTCGTACAGTTGGGCCACTTCTATACTGAAGACTTTTCTATAGATGCTACTCAATGGCCCAACTGTACGAGAAGGAGTTGATAGATTTCAATCCAATTAGTCCGTCAGTTTCTAATTTTGCAGCGGCTGCCTTCACTGAAGGGAAACAGCACATAAAAAAGGAGACATCCAGGAAGCGCCGTCACATGGTGAAAAGAATCAAAATTTTCTTCTACAATGGATATGCTGACGTAATGCACGCAGCTATCCAAAATGCCCAGAAACAAAATGAGTCTCCGATACTAATCTCATTAGCAGGAGTGCCTGCTAAATGCATTATGCCACATGCGATAGCGCCTGAAGGGTGTCATCCACATTTGCAACAATACGCCATGAATCCGTTTGGGGATGACGACTTTGGTGTTTTGTCGCCTTACTGTATTTGTGTCGGAGATAAAAGTATTGCAAAAATTGGCGGTGAAAGACTTAATTTTGACAACACGGAATTGAAATTGAGAATTGTTCAAATCCCAGCCGAGGTTTCGGTGTTGCTTTCTGCTAGAAATGACTTTCATGCTGATGATATTGTGATAACGTCAGCGTCCGTTACTTCTGGTGGTTTGGGATATGAGCTCGGAGGTGCACAAAGCCAGCTACTTCAAGGGTACATATCATATATGATGAGAAAGTATGGAATCGAGCCTGTTGAAAACATCCGTACCCAGAACGAAGACGCTAGTGCTACTGTAGTTCGTGACGAATCGGCAGTGGATGAGGACGACGCTAGTGATTCTAACAGCAGGAGCTCGAAGCCCTCTTCTGGCGATATCATAACGCGACCTCCTTTTGTCATTCCATTGGGAAACCTTCACTCTCTCCTACTTCGAAGCGAAACAAAAAGGTTCAAGGGTACTGTTATTGTCTACGGAGTTGTACTTGGCTTCTCTCCACCAACTCTTACTCGAGCTCAAGATTGGATGATGTCTATTGTGCTCGTTGACGAGTCCTTGTCATTGTTCACAGAGGATGGCAACGCACGAGCACAGCAAAATGATTCCAACCCTGACACTTTGAGTAGCAGGGAGAAGCACGTCCCATCAGTTACGTTAATTCTCTTTTCAAAAGAAAAACCAAAGCTACCGGTGGTTCGTTCTGCGGGAGATGTTGTGTGTTGTCAAAAGGTTGTCCTTCAGGAATGGAATGGCGAAGCCCAACTGTGTGCTAGGGGGACAAACAGTGTTGTGGTTACGCGGCCAGTAGTGAAAAGATGTCCCGGTGATGAAATCCTGAATCCAATTGCTCCAAGCGATTGGTCACTTTCTTGCAATTGCCATGCGGCGAATGATATTTTGCATTCATATCTTCATTGGCGTCTTATAAATAGTCTTTACCGCTGGGGTCAACGTCGCCTATCTACGCACCCAACCGTAGCCAAATGTCAAAAAATTAGCATCAGTCAATTGAACAATCAGGTGGAAAACTCTGGAGCACAGTTAAGTGGCGATCTAACTGCTGTTGTTACATCTATCCTTCCTACCCCGGATCATCTTCGCCGGAGAGATACTCCGCGTGGCTATCTACGCATTTGGGATGGTACGGGGCGGTCTCATACTGACCCGTAAGTCACAACATCACATGTCGTTAATTGTATGCAATCCAATTTTACAAATTGTATATGTGTTCCTATTTCCTTTTTCTTTCAGTCTTCCACAAGCAGCAGCTGCGTTACTACCTGATCCAATCCGTGACGAACCTCCAGAAGAGGTATTGCTAGAATTAGAAAAAGTTCTCTCAGATAAATCATTTCGTGACCTTTCAGATGAGTGTGATACCATCGAAGCCCCTATAGCTCTATGTGGGAGAGTGACAACCGCAATAATTTGGGAAGAAAATCTCTGGAATTTGATACAAAGCGAAAAAATAATCACAATCGGTTCGTTCATTCGACTTCGAAACATCAGTGATACGAAGTTACCTTCATATGATAACTGTGAGTCCTTTTTTGAAGTTTTGACTTTTTGGCTGTGGTTTTTATTCTGACAACCATGTCTTGTCTTATTTATTTGGGTCTTAGCAATATCCGTCCATTCTAAATCATCTCTGACACCTTTACCACATGACGCATACGAGGTGAAGCTGTTACTCAGCAACCATGACGCCCGAATCCGAAGAGGAGAAACGACCAATCCGACGAGTGCGATTTTGCCGAGGGGATCATTGAGATCAAACAGTGCCGACGACAAAAGTTCCTCTCTTCAGCCTATTCATAAATTTCCAAAGTTAATTGAATTCGTCAAGAGACCTGCACCATCAACTTTCACGGTTCAATTCGAAATTATCAATACCGTACCTCCGTGTAATCCGTCATCAGTTGATACTCTGAAGTCACTTTGCTTTAAAGGCAAAGATGGCGTCAATAAATTTAGGTTCGCCTTTCACATAAAAGATTCATCTGCGGAGATTGATGTCATTTGCCTTGGTGGTGTTGCAGAAAAAATATTCTCCGTCACTGCGCGTGATGCCGTTGAGAATACAGAGAGCTGCTTGAGAGCAACGAAAACCCTCAAGCAACTCTTGGTACCACAATCAAAGTGGGAAGGGACAATATGCAGCACCTTTGGCAAAGACAAAAAGATCTACTTCATATTGAAGTCATTAAAAAATTGAAATTCCATTATATTGTGTTTTTAACATAAGTAAGAAACGTTATGACCACATTTTTGACCCGATAATCATGAGAATCATTACAAAGTGATGCCATGAATCATTAATAATAAATGATAGTAGTAATACCAGAGAGCTGTGTCTGAAAGTGCAAAGAAGACACAATTCATATTATTTGTTCTCGCGGTTTAGTATCATTATCCAACAAGTCATATGCAAATCGACTATCTACGACGAGATGAGTATCATCGAGCAGCAATCATCATAGGCATTAGTACTTACCTTTCATATGTTGCAATCAGGTTAAACAAGCATTACTTTTCTTCGGTATTCAATCATCCAATTAAAAATTTCCCAACAAAAGACCATCCAGCAAAAATGATTGGCAGATCGTTTGCTGAAACATCTCAACATTCTCAAGCAGAAAAATCCTTGTAGATTCTTCGTTCTCTTCTCCAACCAATGTAAAAAAACTCCTATACGATGCCTCAACATCAACATGCGCTATTCCGTCTGTGGAGCTTGTCGTTGTACGTTCATCATTTTCCCATCCTTGTGTAATTATGTAACACGATTCTCTAGAAATTCCACCAATTAATATTTGGAACAATTCAGTTTTTGTTAATCTAAAACCTTCTTTGGATGTTCTCTTCGTTTCGTCACTTGCTGAAGGGAGGAAAAACAAGGTCCAAAAACGAACCAAATATCGAGCAAGGCCAGAAATATGTGTGAGCAAAAGAAAAACCTCCAGCAACTGGCGAAAGGGGGAAATATTCTTTTCAAGGATGATTTTCTGGTTGGGTTTTGTGCTCATTCCCAAAGAATCTTGTGGCAACACTGCTTCTTTACAAAAGTCCTCTTCAATAGAATTGGTGGTGAATTTGTTCCAGCATGAAACAAATGCTTTCCCAAATCGTTCGATGCAATCCATATTCCAAGCTCCAGCATGATCCAATACTGAGGTCATCAATTCCCATTCATTGACGGGAACCAAAGAGGGTGGATGCAAGAAGTCATATCTGAATCGGCTGCCAGGGAAGAACTGTTGCCGCTTCTCTTTCAACAAGGATTGTGCGGCACAGCCAACATTTGTTTCATAATGTCTCCGAGCAGATTTCCGTATTTGGAACGGAACCATGTGCTTTGGGACATCTTCCTTGGTTCGACTATATTCAAACCAAATATTTACGGCAGTACAGCCACGACAGGATGTTGACTGAGTTGCACCCACGGGATTTCCGGAAGGAGCAGATTCGACACGATGCCACCATCCACGAGGAATGTAGAGTCCTTCTCCAGCAGAGACGGATATGACGTGAGTTCTCCCTTTTTTGAGAGATGTCGTTCTTTTCACTTCTTTCAATATGCGGTTCCGCCTTTCATACTCATGGCTACTGCATTTTTCCGAATCAGTATCTCCTTCCTTCTTCGACTCTACACATGCTCCATAACCAGTCCCAAACCTCCTCAACACAGCTGGATGATTGGCATGTTCTGAGTAGACACCGGATCCAAGGATACAACCAGGGGGGCACAACTCCACTGTTTTCACTCCTTCCGTCACTAGCAAAAGATTATCTCGTTCATCATAATGGACATTGGTCCTGCAGTGTTGGGGGGCGTGCCAGAAGTTAACATTATGTACTTCAATTCGATTGTTGTTGCCACTGATAAAGCCGTTGCATTCATTGCCGAGAGTTCCTGTTTTGGGATCGCCGAGTAGTAAATATGAGGGGAGACAGAGCATTCTAGCCAAAGGTGACATCGGAGGAGTTCCACGGTCATCATCAGAGGTCAGGCATAAACTGCGTGAGAGCGAATCCTCCTGATGAAAATCACTGGGCCAATAACTCACTCTCCCCTCAAGATCAACCATTATTTGATGCTGCTTGATACGTTCTTCACCAGCAGATTGCCGCGTTTCGTCTGACTTGTAATGTACTTCGGATTGGTCTGCCCAAGAAGGCAAGGTAACGATGGGTTCTTGCGCCACACAAACTGCCATTGAGGGCGAAGGCGATACAGCAGAGTCAGCTCCATTATTCATTGCCTCGATTGAATCATTACATTGGTCAAGATTCTTCATGCCATGCTGCCTCCAGTGAATGGCTTCCCTAAGTGTCATATTTGTGGTGACTTGATCTTCTTGCCCCATAAATATTGGAATAGCATTCCGAAGACAATTGCATTTTTCATAGATTTTTCTAATGTTCACATCGCTTTCATTGGAAATGGATTCATCACCAGGATGTTTTTTACATTCACATGACGGAGAAGTAGAAAAAGAAATCGCTTCGTCGATAGATTGAGCATTCATGTCTACGAAGGTGCCTTGATTCATGGATTTATTTGACCCTGAAGGTGGGAATGCGCACTGAACAGTGACAATTGTGTCCAAAATTTCTGACAAAAACGAATCAACGGTTGGAAGTACAGATGATGCAACTCTGAGTTTGGTGCGGCCAAAAATTCCGCTCATCGTTTCAAATTTTTCGCCATCCTCGTGGGATTTGGAATTGATTTCAAAGTCTGGATTCTCAATCATTTCGCCATGATAAGCCCTACTAAAATCATGAGGGTTGACTTTGTCAGAATTTGATTTTATTTCAGAGCCTGGATCATTAATATTTTTGTCGGAAATATGTCGAAACAAGGTCACATCACTCAGTTTGACGGGTACACATCTCTCCAGATACGGTTCAAATGCGTCCCAGCATGCTTTGTGCCGATGGTAAGTCGATGATCCCCAAATGTCAGCACAATTTTCCTCGATATCTCTTTTTCTTTTTCTGTCTGTGCTATGAGTCCCCTGAAATAAATCGGCTTTTGACGAATGCGGTTCCACTTTAGATTGACCATCTAATTTCCCGGCCTCCTGATGAAATCGATGGGATTGCTCCACCCCAACCACAACGCGTCGTTCCATATCATATTGATCGATTAAATACCCTGGTGTGGTGGAGGTGGGTCGTCGAAGAGTAAAACCACATTTATCATGGCGTTGATGCACTGCATCCATTGCAGCCTTTTGTTCCCCGCAAGCCCCAATTACTGTAGAAGATGACTTCGATGACGAGTCAATCAATTTTTGAGGATTTGAATTAACTGCAGAGGTTTCGGCAGATATTTTATCGGGTTCGTCGCTTGTTGCAACATCACGAGAGTCGGAAGACTGAAACAGTTTGCGATCTGACATTGTTGGTGGTGGGAGCAGAACATCGATGTGTCCAAGATTTTGGTATCCCGGGTCGGGCGAGAAGCTCGTGCTAGCCTCCATGATGGACTCGGAATGAAGCACAAGAGTTTCGAGGGATAAGACTTGTGGATCGAAAATTGAATTAATGCTCGGACCTCTTCAGCTCAACGCACAACGTCACCTCAAGGAGTATAGTACTTATCACAATGGCTCGCAACGGCCATTGGACGAAATCAAAACATGAAACATCGTCTCGCGTTGTTTGCTTGCGGATTTTCACCTTGGGGCTTGGGCTTGGGGCAGATAATATTGTAGTATGTATGGTATTGTACCATAGAAGCAGACGATGCAGATGGCATGGGAGCGAGGTCATGGGTCATAATAATAATAATGGGGCAGGGACAGGGCGAGGGTACCTCTGGGGCGAGGACAGGGCGGGAGGCGGGCGGAGGCAGGGGCCAGGGAAGTACACCCTAATTTTTTAAAAAGACACATAAAGACAAACAGACAAATTGTTGAGCCGGGCGTATGTAGGAAATATGGTAGGTATGGTACGCAGCAGCTATTTCTACTACCTAGATCAGTAGGAGTGTCTACATACTTACCTTCATGCTCCTTGATGTTGTAGTCTAATCACCACCATGCATGATTTGAAGTGGTCAGAGTCACATCAGTAGCCTCCTGCCTCCTGCACAGTGTGCACATTCTAGACTAGATTCTAACTCTCATAATGTTCAATTAATCAACTTAGATCAAGTCTATAGGTTGAGCCCCTTACCATACAGGAGAGCACTGGACTCTGGTCCTGGTCCACAGTGCATCTCCTCCCCCCTCTTCCTCTATCATTGCTCTTGTCAGTTTTTGCCACCTTCTCCATTGCAAACATGAGTTTTGCATCCAAACTCTCCTTTGCGTTAAAGGAAAAAGATAATACCAGCTTTATTCATGCCATCAATTTGCCAGCTGTCATTTGCCTCATCTACATCTGGCTCACTGACATGATGCTTCTCCCTGGTGCTCTGAACAGTTACATAACCCAAGGTTATGATAACGTCTTTCACCCCATTCTCATTAAAGGCAAATTGGGGACATTTCTACCCCAGTTCACCTCTTAGAGTATTTTTCATATTGTATTTTTTGCTTGTCTTAATTCCAAAAATGTTTATTTTCATTAGACTTTTTCAGTTGAGGATTGGAAGGCCCATTGTACTCAGATAGAAGCCCATTTGTGTACGGAGGTACCCCAATCTATCCCAACCTGATATTTCTCAGATTTTTTGCTGTATTATTTGTAAGTTCTACCGTGTGTTGGGGGCATATTCTTCAAACTTCTGTGTGAGTTTTTTTGTTTGTGGTTCCTTGTTGTGGACATGCTCATTTCATTCCTGATCTCTTCTCAAGGGAAACCCATTTGTAATGATAGATGGCTGATGTAGTTGCTGTCAACTGGATATTAGAATTATAAGCTAAGATCTAAAAAGCCAACGTCATAAGATACAAGAACATAAATAGGGTAAGAATATGTATAATACATTTGGGTAGCAATGCCCATATTCTCCCACTCCCTCGTGTTCGAGTATCCATTCTAGCACCAACCACAGAGCATCTTTCGCATCACAAAGAATAGCTCATCCGAGAGGGGTTTAGTTAAGATATCCGCCTTTTGTTTGTCAGTAGGGCAGTATTCTATTTTGACACGTCCTCTCTTCAAATGCCATTTGAAGTGATGATATTTTAAGGCAATGTGTTTAGTTCGTGGCGTGAATTTGGAAGTGCTTGCCATCTTTATGCAAGCTTGGTTGTCTTCATGAACTTTGCATACAAACTTAGGCTTTCCGAGATGTAAAGGGAAGAAACGATTTATTTCTTCCATCAACGTCATCAGAGGCAGTACCTGACGCAACGCCGAAGATAAAGCTATGTACTCCGCTTCTGCCGTGCTCAGAGCGATTTCTGTTTGAAGTTTGCTAGACCAAAAGATAGGACAATTGGCATAGCAAATAACAAAACCAGTCCGTGACATCACGCTCTCTGCATCATCGGCGTCAGCTTGGCTCCATCCTCCTGCGAAGTCTGCGTCAACATATACTTCCAAGCCTTTATCCTTAAGGGGTTCAAAAACGAGACCGTCCGATCGAGTGTGCAGCAGGTATCTTCCAATGCGTTTGATTGCCTTCTCATGGCAAAGCTTTGGATCATTACTAAACCTGGCCACTTGATGAACCGCCATCGATATTTCTGGTCGTGAATTCCCTTGCAGATATTGCAGCATGCCAACAGCAGTCCTATACTTCCATGATTCCTTTCAAGGTTTTCCTTGCAGATCTTTACTCAGAATTGGTTTGGCAACCGGTGTAGTCTTTGAATTGACAGCTAACGTTTCGTCGTCGGATGCAAAGCCTAAGAACTTGAGTATTCTGTCAATCAAGAAAGGCTGCGAGAGTTTGAACCGTCTATCGTCCAGCTGGGTAATTTCTATTCCCAGAAATGTATCAATATTGCCTTCGTCAGTCAATATGAAATTCTCTGGACCTGTTTGCAGTGAATTTACGAATTCATTGATGTTCTTTTCACTCTTTCCAACGATGATACAATCATCGACATACGTGAGGACTATTAGGTCATGTCTCAGGTATATACATGGGTTAATGTGAGAAGGTTTGAATTGCCTAGCCTCCATGGCCTTGGAGAGCTTCCCAAACCAGTTAAACGAAGCTTGTTTTAGCCCATAAAGGCTAGCATTTAATTTTAGGATGTACTTCTGGTCTGAATCTTGTTCTGTCTGACCATCTACTTGGAAGCCAATCGGCAGATGCATCCAAATATCCTCTTCTAGCTTCGCTTGAGGAAAAGCAAGTACGAAATCAATTGCTTTCGAGTCTAAATTATGAATCTTCGTGATACATAAAAGCAATCTGACACTGAGCATGTTGACCACTGGGGAATAGGTCTCCCAGTAGCTGTCTCCCCATTTTTGCATCCCTCCATGAGCACATATTCTGGCTTTGTGCTTGAGGAGAGATCCATCAGGCTTGCGCTTGCGCTTAAACGACCAGATGGCTTTTATTGGCTTAGCCTTTGCTGGGACCGTTGACTTCAGAACAATCGACCAATGCTTTCGACCTTCATGATCGTTTATTTCCTTTTCCATGGCATCAATGAACAGGTTTTTATCCTTCTGTCTCATTGCTTGCTGGTAAGTAAACGTTTCATTGGAAGAGACCTCCGTAAAGAAAGCAAAATGGTGCATTTCATTGAGTGACCCATCATACAGTTTGTTTACTTCGTGGAATCTGTTGACGAGTTGCTCTGTGTACGTTGCATTGGGATTGATTCTGTGCTGGGGAAGTGTCATGTTGCTGACAAATGAAAAGAGAGCAAACAGTCCGAAGAATACTTTGGTGGCTTTCGCACCAAAAGTAACATGTGCTTTCTTTTGCTGTGCTGCTTCTTCACGCTCACGTTTCTCTTTTAGTCGTGGTGAACGTCTCAAGCCGGACTCATGCAGATTAATGCATGTCGGCATCTTGAGCTCCTCATGGGGCTTTGAGGTTGTAGGCTTTGAAGAGCCAAATTCATTGGAGCGGCTTTGGTCCCGCACCACTCCTGCTCTGTCCTTGGGCGACGTCTTTGACTTCTTCGGAGCCGGACCTTCTGCAGTGTCCGAAACCTGAGGAGCCAAAGTTGGCAAGCTATCTCCCTCATAAGCTGCTGAGGGAGGGTTGAGTCTTGGTTCAGAAGATGCTGGGCTGACACGATTGTGTTGATCAGACACAACCGTGTACGATTCTGTAAGTGGATCAGAACCCGCCATCATGTCTGAAGAGCCATGCATCCATGTCTCGGCAAGATTGAAATGCTCTGGCATGGCTTGTTCAGAGCAGTACTTTACTAGGTCTTCCCAATTGGGTGGAACTGTACCGGCCTCCATATAGGTCACTGTTGTGAAGTCGTCGTCAAATACGACATGATATTGTGGGCACACACGGCCTGTTGCTGGATTGAACACCAAAGCAACACTGCCAGTGTGAAAGGGCGAATGCCCGAGATAAACTCCGATGCGGGAATGAGGCTCCCATTTGGGAGGACCAGGTCCACCAGCACTTTGGAGGCGAGAGTCCAGAACATACACAGGGCAAAAGAGTGTATGAAAAGTCTTGACTGG
>JALLOT010002351.1:0-11813 GCA_036939595.1 Thalassiosira livingstoniorum | reverse complement strand
TACAAAGTTATTGGTACAGAGTTATTGGGACTATCGTCCGCATCATCAACAGAGCCTTGCCACATTTAAGAAGCCACTCTCGAGGTCAAGGACATTAATAAAGCAGTAAACTTCCTACAAATAAATCAGAAAGAGACTAGAAAGTAATTGCAGGTAACTGCCACCACCATCAGCTAAGGAAAAAACATGCACACATACAAATAAATTGAAACTTCCACCATTGCAATCATCACATGAAGCTACAAAGTTCACAAATTACATTCATCAAAGGAATGAAAACTATGGTCATCTCCTTTGAAGATTGTTAGCTGACTACTGCTATGGCCAAGAAGGAGGCAAAAATGACCAAGATTGAGGATTTGGATGTAGCAGGAAGAAACACATACACAAGAATAAGAAAATAGAACAAAGGATTCACAATACCTTACAATTGAAAGCAAGAAAATGCTCTGGAAACAAGATAAGTTGACTTCATTGCTGTAGGAAGGTGCTGAAAAGGTCTGTGCATGGTGAAATACCACACTTCATATGGAACTGCAACCCCCCTTCACATGTAGGAGGTTAAGGGTTAGGTTGGTTGCAGACACATACCACAGCAAACAATGACAAAAGAAAGCCACCGCAGCTCAACACAATGAACAAAAGAGTCGTTCTGCCCATGCCAGAAATCCCTCTCCAAGAATGCACAGAGTTTGAGATGGTGATGGTTAGGCAAAGATGGAAGTCACAACTCTGCAACCCTATGGACATTGCCCAAAAGGTTGGAGACATGGTGATACATGATATATGTGATTGAGGGGGCACCTGCCTTACAGTTAGAGAGGATGGTCGGGTCAAGGATCCTGTAATATCATTGATTTTGATTAACTGAATGAGAGAAGCAAGTTAGTTGAAGAAATAGCTGAAGATGCGGCTAGCAGTTTGTTGGAGATTGGAATTGTGGGAGGGAGGACAGTCAAAATTACATTGTCATTGTCATATACAACAATGGAATTGTTTGAAAAGAAATCTCCACCTACTTTGCCTGAGATTTCATCAAAAGCCAGCACAAACCCAGCAACTCCATTACCAGAACTACCATCAAAAGCTGGAACACAGAAGAGTCTTTCATTGTCATCTTTGCCTTCAAAAATTAGCACCAGTCAAACCAAATAAAAAATGAAAGCAGCAACTGAGGAGAGAAAAAAAATACCAAAGAGAAATGCAAACATCCATTTAGACAACAACTAAAATCAAGTACCAAAGAAGTCTAAGTCAACTCAATCACCAAGAAGGTCTCAGCAAAACCCTTCCAATCAGCAAGAAGAAAGAAACAGTGAAGGAAGTGGAGGCATCTACTAAAGCAAAAGATAACAAACTATCACAAAAGGCAAAAGCAACTCCAGAACCAGCCGTGAGCAGTGATGGAGATTTTTTCTTTGACAATTGCAATGGCAATGACAATGTTGTGTCAGAAACGGAGGTAGAAGAAATGATGGGACCAATTAATACTACTGCAGTGATTCATGAGGAGGCAAAAAAGGACAAAGAACCACCTGTTGATGGGGAATATGACAATGAGTACAAGTTGTCAGAGCAGTTTTATTTGGCACAATTGGAGAGGAAGACCACAGTGAAAAAGTACTACTCAAATGACATTCCTGACAGATATGAATCTGTAGTTGCATCATGAATCTTGGAAGGGTTGTGGCTCCTTAAAATCAAAATTTTGAGGGTAAATTCATTAATTTGCCCAAGGTTGTGTTGCAGAAGAACACTGGCTGGTGGTAAGACATCCATTATAATGATGAGGTTCATTGAATGAGTGCAGAGACCATCACAAAGCATGATTTGATTGCAATCAGCAAAGTGGTGAAGTATGTCAAGAAAGGAAGAAAATCTTTTTACATTAGGAACCTTTTTATTGGCGTTCACAAATATCCAAGCATGATTGAATTGGTGCCCTCTCTAATATATGCCTTTCTTGCTCCAGAAGGCAAGCAGTTTGGGTCTATGATGCATAGCGGAAAACCAAAGAAATCTGAAATTGAACAGTCTTCAGTCTAAAAGGAAGAAGACATTAATGAGGATAAGTCTGAGCTTCCCCAGGTCAATGCCAACATAGATTGCTACAATGACCTCCCTGATCTAAATGATGATGATTTATTACTTGATGATAGTGTGCTACCTGGAATTCTGAAGAAAGCAACAGAAAGAGCCAATGCAAATACAGAAACAACAGTTGAAGATAAACCACAGGGACAAGAATAAACCATCACCATTCAGAAAGAGGTATTGTCACAAATGGGACAGCAATACAAACCATTGGAGAACTTGGAAGGAAAAATCATCCAAAAGTACTACACAACACCAATACTGAAATTTCAAGCAAACAAAGCGAAACAATGAGGATGAATGGTGCCACGCTGGTTTCACCAAGTTGAAGGCATTTATGAGCTGCATTTAAAGTGGCAAGTTGGAATGATGACCATGACCCCAGCCAAATTGAAGAGTGGAAGTTTGTCATTGGTGATATTCTGGAAGTCAGTTTTTTTGGCAGAGAAGGCAAAATAGAATGGCATTTTGAAAAAAACACTTCCATTGGGACACAATTCTCTGTTTCCAGTGCTAAACACCGGGTGATTTGGAATATGTTGCGATCATTTCTAGGCTCTTTTCACCAATTGGCATCCCAACAATGCACTGACAGAGACAGACATAAAAGTGAAGTGGTGTCAAACATACAATGTGTATTACAAGGAGAAGGTATCCTTGGTTCAAAATGTCACAATGGATGAGCAGATCTTTTTTGGCAACATCTACATGACAGAGACAAAAACTGCAGTTGGCCGTAAGCTGAAAGTACTCATATGACAAATACAAGACCCTTACCCAAGAGATACATATCTGAATGTTGCATTGGATCTTGTTCTGACTGAACTCAAAATCAAGGAACAATCCAAGACATCTGATGTTGTGAGGCAATATTACTTGGAAGAAGGATTGATAAAAAGTACAGTGTCTCTGTTGCTCAAGTGATGCATCTTACCATCCAGGCTGGCATTAATGGGTCTGACCACTGTATGCATACAGGCTCTTGGTTCTCTGGAATTAAATGTGCAAAAGGTGTACTTGACCATGGACTTCAATTGTGCAGCATTTTGAAAACAAATCATGCTAGATTTTTGAAAGAAGAAATAGAATAGGAACTTATTACAAAAGAAAAGGAATGTGGTGATTGGAAATAAATGGAACTGGAAGCTACTGGAAGCAACAAAGAGAAAAAATATGGACCGGTTTTTGGCGTGGTAAATCAGATAAGGTGAAAGGAAAGAAGAAGAAAACTAACTTTTGTATTCATTTTATTTTTACAGACTGTATGACTTCTCTTCAAGGTAATCATCTGGAAAAAGGTATTATCTAGATTGATGCGGGCACCTCCAAAGTGCATCATACTTCCAAGATTCAGTGAGCTCCTCAAACAACATGACTGCATGTGACATTGCTCACTTCACATGCCAAGGACAGTACAGTTCCACAGAATACATCACTACTTCAAATGTCCCACAAAAAATCTTGTGCATATTTGTGATCAGTTAAAAGTCAACGCATCATGTAACATTCATCACAATATGCCTGCTCACATTGTACACCAAGGAATGAACAAGAAACAGCATCATTTTGAAGAATGATTGATTGTTTATGGTTGTTATGGAGCTAGACTGGAAAAATGTTGTTTATGAGTACAAAATCACAGAGGATCAGGCACAGCAGCTGATGGCTAGTGGCATTCAACCACTTCATTCTTGCTTCATGAGAAAGAGACAGTTCCACAGTGAAAGAGAGACTCAGTTGTTCCATGACTATGATCCAACTAATCATAGACAAATGAAACTTGCTGGTGTTGGGAAGGGTGTGAGTGAATACCAACAATGCAACATGTGCATGCACAGATATCTTGATGTGGTTACTGCTGAAAATAATCATTTCACTATGTTTTGTGGTATCTGTTGTTTTTTTTTGCCACTTCTGAACAAGAAAGAGTCCCATTCAATCATGCTTATTGACCTCATTGCTTTCCACAACACCAAACTAAAATTGTTACAAGTACGCTTCAAAGTACCAAACACATATCATTCCTTTTGAAGTAGCTCATGCACCAATCAAGCATGATAGTATGAACATTGTTACTGTTGAAGACATCAAGAACACACATTTTGTTATGGGACTTTGAAGAGAAACAACAACAACTAAACCAATGATTTACAAGTGAAGAGCATTCTCACACCAAAGGAACATTCCAATTTATGGTTATGGCAATCCAAATGCTCCATGGGAAACTATGAGAGTATCAACTATTACCACAGTGCTGAGTGTCAATTCCCCTGATGCAACTGTCTCAGAAATTAGAAATATGTCAGAGTATGGTGACAGCATGACTTTCCACATTGGGAAAATTCTACAAAAAAAGAAAGACAAGTGTAACAAAGTGGTGGCAAACAAAAAAAATCATACTAAGTTGTCTGGGTTCTCTTGTTTTTTATGTGTATTTGATTTCAAATATAGTAATGCTTTTATGAGAATGAAAACCAATCTTCATTGTTTGAAATATAGTTTCAGCTTGTTCATTAAACATTAATGTAGACAGAAATAAGGCTTTGAATGATCATAAATGTGACTATTAATGATTTGGAAATCTGCATACAGAATACTGAACAACATTACCAGGTCCTATACAGATTCCCTGTAGATCAAATAACATGTACAGAATAATATGTATATAATGTACAAAATAAACCATGTTTACATAGAAAGCCTGTAGACAATATTCTATGTACAACATTGTGAATGTGAAGGTATTTTCTGATTTATACCAGGGGTACTGAAAGTGATCTAGGAGACAAAATATGTTCATGAAATGGAACTTAAAAAATTAATTTGCACCTATTCTACATGAAACTGCCTAAAACAAATTTTATGTACATTTTTGTGAACCAAAAAATGGAATATACTGGTTCTACACAAATTGGCGTAAAAGCCATTCTATGTACAATATTGTGAACATATTTTTTATTCTGTACTGATTGTACAGAAATCATGTAGAAGCATGTTACATTCAGATTCCTGAATGGATTTTTTGTTGAAATTAAAAAAAATACATTTTTAGAGATATAACTTATGTTTGAGCCTATGAAGTCAATTTTTGACATTTGAATATATTTAAATAGCCAAATGTAGCTAATTGAACATTGGAAAACACAATTATGTGCTCATTTACTTCTATACTTGTATGGAACACTTACAATTATAATGTTGAAAATGACCCGAAAAATGTACAGGATCCTGAATGTAGTCTTAGACCAGCCAGTACATTGTTGCAACCAAAAGCTGAAGGAAAAATTAGGCTGTTTTGTATTGGGATAGACACAAACTATTTTTGCAAATAGAATATTAGGCAAGTCCACATAATAATGGCTACAGTGGTAAAAAATCTGTTATTAGGATTTTTCTTTCAAAATGTTTTGTTTTTGTTAGAGTAGAAAACTTTTTCCTTGGGGTTGAATGTTATGATTGTTTATTATTTTTCTGGAAAAATGAATTCTTTTGGTGATTTCACATCTTTTAATCAAAAAATAATCTTTCATTTTACAAACCCTAAAATTAGAGAAATATTTATAAAGATGAAAAACAGATTAAAAACATTGATTATGTAACAACTAATGAAAATACATTTTTGTTCTTAATTATTTTGGTGTGAGTTTAGAGTTAAAATATCTATCTACAACTATCTACAAATACAAAGTGTAGTTGTAACAATGAAAATATCCATTGGCTGAAACATGGAATTGTGTAGTTGTTACAAGAAAATTAAGTTTGACAATTTAACATTTACCCTCTTTGGGTTTGTTTCTTGTTGACAAATTAGTTTATCTGAGAGTGAGCAGATAAAATTCAAATTATCCTAGTAAAGTTGGTAAATAACTATAAAAACTATTACAAACAACAAATAAAATAATTTTGGATTTATCATTCTTAAATTCATAATTTTTGTTGTTTATAATGTGATCATGTGTGTGTAATAATTTAGAAGATTAATAGTGTAAATAAAGTTTGATTTGTATAGTATAATGTCCATGGATTATGGAATTTATATTGGGGTAAACAAGTAGGTACATAAAATGTTATTTACTTGCATCACCTAGCAGATTTTACACCTCAACAAAAAAACTGATTTGGCTAGGTAAATAACCCTTAACTAGTAACTTTTTTTATAAATGTGGTTATAGATAACAGAATGGAAATATTGGTTTGATTAGGTTAGATTAGATTTTTAGAATGCTACCACATAAGGGTTTGGCGCCCATATAAATTTAAGCAGGTTTTCCAAAAATTTGAAACAGTGAGTTTTGAGATTTTTTCAAGCCGCACATTTGCACGTCCACTAGGATAGTGTAATGATCAATTTTGAAAATAAAAGATTTTGTCATCATTTTGTATTTTTGCATAAGCCTTGGCATCAGCTTTTTTGTGTATCCTGTTGTACATTTTTTAAATTCTGTTGTTTTTGGCATCACCAATGACAGGTGATGATTTTAAAAAGACATGCGCTTCTACATGCATTATACAGAGATGGCGTTTGGCTGCAACTTGATGGCCGGTGGCAAATCAGTTGTGGCAAAAAATGGTGAGTGTCTCTTTTCCGATCTAGTAGATCTTGGCTTAGCCTGGTCTATTCATTTTTCACATTTGTTTTGTAAGGTGAATAGAAAGACAGGGGAGATTTAGTTAGATGAAGCATGAGTATCACGCTTGATATTAATGAGTATCGGCTTCAGAGTAGGACGTTGCGATACTGGTGGTTTCATTTTGTGGCTGATTGGGTTTGGGTTCCTGATCAACTTGAGGCTTTAGCCCCATCGTCAGTGATGGCTGAATATTCTCCACGAATATCTGCCAAATTCACCGAGTCCTTCACTGGGTGTTTGGTCAATGATGGGGGGTAGACTTGGGAACAAAATTGTTGTCATGTCTTCCAAAACGAGTTCCCTCTTCATGATCCGGTGGTGGCCTTTGCCTTAAATCATTCCCTACTTGAGTGTGCTGAGATTTGAACTTGGGGTTTATGATGATTAGGGTATTAATTACCATTTATCACAACAACTACAACTATTGAGCATTTAATTTTAACATGCAGTCTTGTCAAAAATTTAAATATTGATATACCTGAACAAGCTAAATAATCTTACTGTATTCAACTAAGGTAATTTCAAAGTTACATCAACTTTTTGACACAAACTAAAAACAATTTTGCATTATACTGATTTACTTCAAATACCAACATATTGATATTAGCATTTCAAAATTGTTCACATTAGGTCATCACTCTCCATAAACATGATAGTATTTATGAAAAAAGTGTTATTGTTATGATCAGGCCTGATATCATGATATTGCAGGTATGGTATGACAGTGCATCATCAGAAGTTTTTTTGTATAAATGTCAAGGACTGATAAATATTATGTAATATGGCAACACAAATGTGCTACTACTAGAAGGGGCTGTGTTGAATGTTTGTTCCCTCCATCCAAACTACAGTCAAAAAATTATTTCTTCTTTTTCTTCTTTTTATTGATTGTTTTTTATATTAGATATGATCTTATATGATTTATGTTTCTTTTCTTTTGCACATTATAACTACTCATATAAGCCACAAAAATCACCCACACAACACACAAATGGCATATGTTGCTATTTTCCAGTTTCCATTTGAATTGGAAAGCATGTATTTCTAAGTGTATGAGTCAAAATATCTATACTGAAAATTCAAAAAAAATCATTGATTTATTTACCTCTTTTGATCAACTGAATTCAAATTTCTTAATGTTTTTTGTTCAAAGTTGTTTCTGTGTAAAAGAAAGAAAACACAACAATGGTAAGAAAAAGTACTAAACAAAAATATATAAATTTATTGTTTTAATAACAAAATATCCCTACTAGTTTTGAAATTGAACTTCATTTCCTGATTCCAAAATATGTTAAACCAGTTGTTTGCTGTAACTATGATACAGTGAGTTCACTTATGAGAAGATTTGAAAATTGTTACAAAATAAATTCCTTGGGGGTTCTTTATCTTGCTTTGTGTTTAACACTTTTCTGTTTCAGTAGATTTACTTTATTTGGCCTTGATAAAATCTAGATATGATATCAGTGACCATACATATATACATTTAAAATGAAGAACATTATGTGCCTCTAGTAAATATCATCTTTGTAGTATTTGAGAGTTCCATGTTTCAGGGCAACACTGTTCTCGTGTTTTGATAACACAAACTCAATCAAAACAGCCCATTGCTTTTTATATTAAAGTTCTTAGGCAACAATGACAATAATGGCTGCTTTGTGAAATGGAATCTGTTGATAATACTTTAAACTGAAACAATTACTTTATATTTCTTTAGTTCATATCAAAAATGTATATAGTAAAAGATATTTTTGATGTAGTCAAGTAACAATATGAACCAGAAAGAAGGACAAATGGTGATGTGATGTAATGTCTTGCTACTACAACTCTGTCATTTAGATAGTGTATTAAAAGAGAGAAGCTTAAATTTGTCAATTCATCATGCAATTGCATCAAATATTAGCATCACTAAATATCTATGATATATACAGGTAAAAATAGGTCTTTGTGAAGAGTGTGCTGACTGCCATTGGTAGCACTATCATCTTGTGTCAATAATATTGTGCTAGTCAATGTAAACCAAATGAATGAGAAAGCAGTTCCAAAGCATTGCCTGAAGAATTGTTTTTTTCAACTAGTCTTTGTGAAGATCACAACTAATACTCAGGTAACAGTGCACTTCAAAATATTTTGGGTCAGTGCCAAATAATATCAGTGGCATTGACAGGACAAAAGATGCCATGTCTTCTGAAAATAACCAAGAAGGACATGAAGAAATCAAAATAAGCAGTAGATTTAAAAAAATAAATTATGAACTGTCTAAATACCTTAGTTATTTTTGAGATTTCTATTTAAATATTTTTAAGGCAAAGAGATGCTTTGGAAAGTAAATGACAGAGATTTATGTTATCATATTACTTGAAAAGTGGCTTTTAAGTTTCAGTTTGTAAGTAACAACCATCCTCTCACTCACAGCAGTATTTTGTACACATCAAGGTTGATCCAGTTTGTACTTGCACTGATGATATGATTTTGAAAGATCTGTACAACCAGAAATCATCATAGTTCATTCTGCTTTGGGTATGTGTTCTTTCTGTCCAACCATAACAAAAAGAAAAGAGTTTGATTTTGAGAGGATGTTCATTCTTTTACAAAACCATTACACTATTGCAGGAGACAAAACCAACATTATCATACAACATTGAAATCAAAAATCAAAACAAATCTAGAAGCTCAAACCAAGGATAAAAAAGCTAGAAATGCACCAATTAATTGATAGAATGAACAAATTGGTTATATTGACTAAGGAAAACCAATCAATAGCAGTCACGGTCACAGTCTTGTTTCTCAACAAACAAGAGTGACTAAATCCAAAAAAATATTTTGTTGTAATTGGGCAACGAGTTGTTGAGATATGGAATTTTGCATCCCATTCAACCTCTGAAAGGACAAAACAATGGTTCATAAAATTATTGTGTTTGGTGACTTGTGATTTTGATGCTTTGAAAAAATCATGAAATATTTTTCATCAATCCTTGGAGTTTGATTAAGGAGTTTTCAGAAAGTTCAATTTTGTGAATTATACATCAAATTTTTTAATTGATTTGCTTCTATAAAGTATAATATCACGAATCAAAATTGTTCCTTTTCAGGTCTCGTTGTAGGCTGCAGTAATATTTGCATATTGCTGGTGCATGTATTGTTTCAATTTCAAATTTCAAAAAAAGCCAGCTATTGAATCTATTTTTTGATTCCAGAAGCGTGTGACATTTTTCTTAAATATTTCATTTCTCATGATGATTCAATATTGCATTGCACACAATGTCTAAAAGAAAATGCATATCTTAAGACAACTACGCCAAGAAATATTTTTGTGACTAAATTTAATCTTTAATTACTGGTGCCAGTCAATTCACATTCACATTTGACATTCACATGAGTTCCCCCAGTTCGTATATTCACCATTTTCTTAATAGAACATTTGGTTCAAAATAGATATATGGAAGTGTGACCTGTCATAGCCTCGTTCTTACCTAAACAACCGCAAGAAGCTAGCTACTTCTCTGCGACAAGTCGGGCAGTTGGTCGATGCATAGTTGTTGCAGCAATCCGAACAAAAGGTGTGCCCACATGGCACCAATGCGCAGCTGTCTTTGTCAACCTCGGAGCACGTTGGGCATTCCAGTTTCAGCTCGGCCATTTCCTTTTCCTGCATTGCAGCTTCAGCTTTCCTTTCTGCTTCTGTTGCTCGCTCTGTCGCCTCTACCTTGATCTTGACCACTGCCTGTGATTGCTCATGTAAGTATGCAAGCCCACTAGGCTTTGTACCACTGCTGCGTAATCTTTTAGATGGTGGAGGCTTAGAATCTGTTTCACCGTTATGATTGTCATCCGTGGTTAAATCAATGGTTTCCTTGTTTTTCAGCTGTTTCAATTCAGATTTTAGTGAAGCATTCTCTTTTTCCAAGTTGGCGATGTATTTACGATGGTTATCGGACACCTCTTTAACACGATTGTTTTCGGCACTCTCTTTGGATGATGTACGTAACACACTGTGTCTTTCATGAATGCCATGGATCCTTAGTGAAGAATTTCTTGAGTCATCACAAAGTAGCCTACTAAAAGCAGCGCGTCCCTGTGATCCAAAAGAGTTTCCTCCTAAAAAAATATCGGCCAAACTTTTATTCTTTTCAAAGGCATGAGAAAGAATTTCGGCACCTTTATCGCAAATGCTGCACTCTTTCAAGTAAAGGGATTTCAATTCTTTGCCATGAAGCTCCAACATAGATCCAAGAGCACAACAGTTTTGCTCTGATTCAAATGAGTTTTTGGTTAGAACTAATTCCTTCAAATTTTGAAGAGGATATCGAACAAGTGGCCGGAAATCATCAATATTGCAGCCTTCAAGACAAAGACATTCCAGATTGCCAAATGAGTGGAATGTTTTTGCGATCAATTCCAAACCATCTGCCCCGATTTGGCATCTCTTGATGTCAAGTAAATGGAGATATTTCAGCTTTTGAAGCAGGGGCTGAAATGCTCCGAAGTTCGGGAGGTTGGTGGAACCGAACCGGACGTCACGAATTGAAAGAAAAGGAATGTAGTTACTGGTACGTACGTATAGCCCCTCCGTCCACTCTTTGTCGGTGACCTTGTTAACATCGATGAACACATCTGAAGGGTAAACGTCGTCGTCCGTACAAGGGCCCTGTCGGCCATGCAATATCAATCCGTAACAGTAGTTGTTGGATTTGATTTTATCCATTTGCTCCTTGTGGTTGTAACCAAACTCATTTCGATCTCCGATAGACGAATCACAAGTGCCGCCATGCGAACTGAATACTTCGGATTGCGCTGACATTTTCCGTAACGACTGTGGGACTTATTCAGACACCTGGAAATACAGCATACAGCAGAGTAAACAGAAGACTCTTTCGCCAATTGAGGATTAAAGATGTCCTCCAATGCCACAACAATGCGATCCAGCTTCAAAAATAGAGAGTAGATCGTGGCCTTGTGGCTCGTTGTTGAATGTAAATTTGTGAAATAAGGAGTGAAATGAATAGAAAATAAATAAAAGCAAGGCCAAGGACAGCATGAGCACAAAGCTGCCGTCTTGTGTTACTTTTTGCATGACATTGAAAAAAAAAA
>JALLOT010002350.1:0-12950 GCA_036939595.1 Thalassiosira livingstoniorum | reverse complement strand
TAAAAGAACAGAATTGAAAAATATCTATTTTTGATGGAGATATTCACAACACAAGTCGATTTTTTGTCATAGCAATTGAAGAGTAAATAAATCTGTTCCCCTGTGTTAATTACTACTTGTGAGTACATAATATGAAATTGTGTTTTTTGTGTTTTCTGTTTGTGTTACATTGCAAGGTGCTACTTTTATATTGTTTCATACTGTATTGTACCCTATTGTACCGTACTTACGTTTTGTCATGTCATACATTAAGTATAATATTGTACATACCTAAAAACATATCTGATTCCTAACTCGTATGGCACTAACTATTATTGAAAAGGAAAAAAGGTATCGAGAGGTGGCTTTCTTGTTTCTCACTTTACAATTAAAAGGGAGTACCTCATTACTTATTTTGGCGAATGAAACACGAAAATTGTCATTAAAATAACTACATATGTGGTCAATGCAGTGCATAAATAAAACTCATAATCCAAGATTATTTAATATGCCATTGGAATTATTATTTGTTTGATCTAGCATTTTTAAATTAAAAATAACATTATTCATCAATTAAGGAAGATGATACATATCAATAAGAAACTATAAATAGTAGTGCTTCCCACAATTTGAAAAGATCATAATTATTATCTTCCCATATTCTCGTAGTAAAAAAAATTACGTAGAAACACACCTTACAACATCATAATACTAGTATTTATTTTGTATTAGATACTCGTACAATATTGTACATGATGTGTATGCTTTTTTATTTTTTCCTGTTACATCATACTTCATACTCGTAATAGTAAAAAGAGATTTATGATCTATTTTTTGCCCCCAACCCCAACAAAAACGCAGATGTGAATGTTGGCCTGCGTACGTGTCGATGGTCTCAAAAACCACTTCAATACTCTTGAACAAAAATCCCTCAACTTAATCTCATTGTTCCCCCAGGGACTCAGATCATCATATTCAGATACAAATCTTCAAAAATGATGTTTACATCAATTGTAGCTGCCACTTTGGCAGTTTCAGAAATTATGGCAGTAGATGGATTGAACTTGAGAAGACTCAGAAAAATAACAGGACATCATGATGGGGAGGAATGGGGAAGAAGACGCAGTGTCCACTCGCAACAACATTCATTGAGAAGGAGAACGAGCGATGTGTCCTTTTCAATGCCAATGTCGGTCAGCTTGTCAATTGGGAATGATGACGTTGAAATGGAAGTTGTTGATATCCAATACTCGCTGAGTTTACCAAATGAAGAAGATGCAGTAGAAGAGAGTTTCTTCGATGAGGTGACTTTGAGTATTCCTGTTGTGGAAGACGAAGAAACAGTGACGGGGTTCTCCGGTTTCTCTCTCAGTATGTCGATGCCCACGCCTGTAGAAGCTCTTGATGAAACAGCACCAGAAAGTTTTTCAAATGATATAGACTTCAGTAGTAAAACTGCTGAAGCAGAAGACACTGCTATGGAAGTCGCTGAGTTTTCATATAGCTTGTCAATGCCAGAGATCGGAGAGGAAAATGATGAAGTACAAGGAGATGGTCACTCTAATGACGTGGCCTTCTTTTATGCCCCGTTATGGTGAGTTTTATTTTTCTGAAGGATTCCCTTGATTCTCGCTGACTAACTGTTCTGAAATGCTCGCATTCAACTCCCATCATCGTCTAGGAATACATGAATAAAATGAAGTCTTTGATTTCGCTCTGGCTGTCTCAGCTGAACAGCTTAAAACTGGATTTGTCAGTAGAATTCCTTGTGTTTTTCATTTAGATCGCTCTACAACAACGGTGAAAATTGTCAATCAACAAACCATCCCAATTTTCATGACACCGAATGTAAAAATGCGGCATATGCCTCAAAAGTTTTGAGGCTTGTCGCAAGTTTTGATCTCTTTCATAACCATTTTTCACATAACATCAGTCAAACCAACAAGTGCTTCCTAAGGATTTATTCATTCGTGACTAATTTTGTCTTGTAAAATAAAGGAGTGAAAAAAGATCCTGTACTAACTATGAATATACACATTTGTTTCATGGTTGCACCTGTTATCGTGTTAGCCACGATCAGAACTCTGAGACAGCTCGAGTTTGTCCACAAAAATCTTGACATCGACGACAAATATGCTCGTGGTCCAACGATAAACCAAATTGATGCGAGCACTACTGCCGCACTTCTCGCGCCTCTCACGAATTTATTACGTAGTGTAAGCAGGCTAAATGTTTGCTTACCAAACAGGGATAGCATGTTTGCTCACCACTAAATATACTTCCAAGATTCCAAATAATTGCCACACGAACCCCGCACAGGTTTTCATTATATCAAAGCTTCGATTGAACTACCTATGAAAACAGTACGCGTGATTCTGGTCTCTTAAGAACAAGTTATATTGTACTAATCTATGACTTCCACCGTTTTGAGTGTGTTGGGTTCAGTTCTCTACTTCAAATACATCAGTTTTTGGAAATAAAGTAACAGTTGAGCAGTGACATGATGGTGCCTGCAACTCGCCAACCGAAGAATCAAACTAAGCTTCTGGCTGCAAGAGAAACTGCCCCATGCCCATGTTGATGTGAAATTCTGAGTGTTAGTTCTAACTGAACCGCTTCAACCCATCTCATTCCTCTGTAAAATTGAAATGAAGAGATTACAATGCTTTCTACAATGATGGTATCCACTTAACTTCCAAACCAAGCGCCTTCGGATCTTTACGCTCACGTTCGTCCTCCATACCGTTTAACTTCTACCTAGGAACTCTCTTGCCGCGTGTTTCAAAAGGAGTTGCGGCTTTTGCTCCCCCATAGTTGGCACGGGTGAATCCAGAAGCACTGTATTTCCCAGCATTAACGATGACTCCACTGCCACTAACGGAAGCTGAGTTTAGCACAACGTCTGGGTCTGAATGGCATCCATATGGATCCTTGTTCCTTAATTTCCTCCCTTTTTTGCCCCATTTCTAATGAAAATTCACCAATGACGATATTGTTAGACACAGGCAACATTTAAAAAAAATATCACCACGTTTAATTTCTGCAAAAAAGAGTACGAAAGCTTACCTTTATTGATTTGTGAGCTTTTCCTCTTTTATCACCTGTAGCACCTTTCTCGTCTTCGCCATCTACCGCGCCTAATATACTATCGAAATCATCAAGATCATCTTCCAAATTTTGAGCTTTCTCCGCATCGATAGCTGAAAGATTGTCTTCTATGGGTTTTAACTTTTGAAGCTTCTTTGTGTTGCGTATTGCTGTCAATAGAGTTTCATTTTTGTATTCAGGTTCTGCCATCAGTAACCTGCCCTCTTCTAGCATCGGTGGAGCATGACAATACAGCAACTTCCCTTCGCTATAATCTTTCACAACAACTCTAGCGGCTCTCTGGTAATCAGGAATGCCACTTGAAGGTGCGAGAATGCTTCTTGCAATGCAGTATGTACCGAGCAATTCCTCTGCTGTTGGTGGAGGCAACGGTGCCCCTTCCAGACCTTTCTCGCGCAACTCTTGAGGTGTAGGCTCGGATATTCTAATTCCATAATGTGCGTTCAAAACGTCACGTGGAACCCTCTTACAAATTAAGGAAACCACAGGCCAGTGATCACGCATCTGAGTGGAACAAATAAGAAGGACGAAATAATGTATTCAATTGTTAGAAATGGAATGGCAAAGAGTAGGTTGTCCGTAGAGTTTTCCGTTGGTTCTACTGAAGGACTTTTGATCAATCGTACCTGTGCAACTAAAATTTGTGTGGGGGAAAGATCTTTTGTTAGTAAACGGTATATTCAGAAATGAAAAATATTACTCCAGATATTGCCAGACTTACTTGGGTATACTCCAGCGGCAATCATATCAGCAGTTGACGAGACAAAGCTAGGAAATACCAAACCAGGACAGTCACAAAGCATCATGTCAGATCGGTCCGGGAGGAGAAGAGTCTGAAAGTGTTTCGTCTTGCCAGGTTGACTTGCAACTCCGACACGCACAACCCCATGAATATTTTTTGAGCTTCCCACAAGCACGTTGATGACAGAGGACTTCCCCACTAAAATGGGCGTTAGAGAAAAAAGTGCTCAGACATTGATTCGTAGAAGCATGAAAGTAAGCACTATTAACTACGACCTACCATTTGGGAATCCAACCATGCCATATTGTATTCTATTATCGTATTTTTCAACAGGATTGCATCCATGACTTTCTGCAAATACTGAAAGAGCGTCAAGAAGCTGCTCTCGGGTCAGTGGACTGGTGATGCCAATCAAGTCCTCTTCGACGCTTCGTGCATTTTCTGACTCCGGACCCTCTACCTGTTCGTCGTCATCTTCAGCTGGATTCACTTGAGAGTTCTCAGAATCGCTATCGTCATTAGATAACTTGATTCTGTTGTCATCAAAATCCTCCCCCTTCTTGGCAGCAGCTGCTGCCTTGTCAATTTTCTTTTGCTCGTCATACGCCGAGAAAAACAAATGATCGACCCCCATTTTTGTAAAATATTCGCTCCAGACTCTTCGTTGTCGCTCAGATAAATAATCACTCTTATTTACCACCATAAGCATGGGCTTGCCTAGCTCCTCCATTGCGTAGGTTCGTAGATCCTCTGAGAGGTAAAACAAGGGATTCCGAGCATCCACTATCTGCAGCACCACACTCGATCGCTCCAAAACGCGCCACAATTGTCTCCAAACATGCAAATTTTTTTCATATGGGGTGACTGATGCTCCAGCTATCCCTCCACCGTGCGAAGCAAATGCCAATGCAGCAATTTCCTCCTCTCGTTTTGCTATGCCTCTTCTCCACTCTAAAAAGTATTCGTTTTCTAAAGCTTCCAATTCTTCAGGTGTTGTGACACCAGGAACCCAAGGCGGACGTCGTGGCACACTAAGTTCATGGAAGGCGAACTTTTCTCGCATATTTTGTTCTTTAGCCAAGGATGACTTTTCGTCATGGAAAGTAACAGTGGGTTGACGCGGGGGGTGGTATTCGTGACCTACTGTGTCAATATTGAGAAATCTAGGATTAAAATGAATAAACCCCGATCAGTGTCATTACAGCAGAAATGATGATGTGCATAGAATGATATGCTTTTACTTACTGCTCTCTCTCAGATTCAAAATCTTTGTTGGCCAATTGCGCTTGCACAAGAAAATCAGAAAGCTCGTCCATTTCCAACACTGATTTCATTTTGGTACCTTCAGGTAATTCCTCGTCGATGCCAATGGATTGTGCACCAGAAGACATCATCCCCTGTCCGTGCTTGGAAGATCCATTTGATTTCGGCACATATCTCTTTTGTTGCGACCTGCCAAGAGGAAAGCAAAAACAAGAACGATGGTGAACAAACAGTACAGAACAGATATCTTGAATAGGATTGGCTCCCGATCTCAAAGATTATACTTCCACCGTGACAATAGTTTGTCACTTTCAAGAAATACGCAACAATGTTCGTCATTGCCAACCTAATTCAAAAAACAAAACAAAACACATTCAAAAGACGAGAGATNCCGCATCATCCATTGAATTTTAGTTTGTTGTGTCCGACAGCTTAGCATTACTGCTCAAACAATTCAAGTCCAAAATATGTGGCATCACATATATGGAGGCGTAGTTTCAAAGACTTCACGTCAAGTACTGAAAAGAGAGGGCGTCAGAACCACAGAGATGGAATCTTCACAAGATCTCAGAAAGATGTTTGAAAAGTTAAGTATAAATTTTCCTCATTCGCCATCTCTTTTCAATTCTTGGCATGATGCGCAAACTTGTTATGATCACGTATTGTCGCATTGTACTCTCAAAGAAGCTCCAACTTTTCAGATGCACATCGACTGCTTTGGTTGTCTTTTCCGTTGATGTGTCATAAAAGGTTCAAGAAAGAGACGCTGCCAAACGTCAAACACGTACCGTTCAAGTGCTCTTCCAAACCCAGCACTCCTCATTTCCTTCTTGGGTTTCCCCTTGCGCGATGTTCCTTGATTGCGAGGCATGATTGATTAAGCTGCCCTCCACGATCTCAGTGTGTCGAGAGTTCAAGAGCGATGCGTAGGAAGCTTATTCCCCCGCCAGTCTGATGCAATTGAGATAGAAGTTGGGAATTGCGCGTTAGAATATGTTGTGGTAGAGTAGCTGCTGTACTTCTGTGGCACAACGATCAAAAGTGTGGACCAAAATTGCAAAGACCTCGAGCGTCAATGCAAGGACGAAGATGCAGGCAACGGTGCAGATTGAAAAAATGAACAAATAACGCGCATTCGTTGTTGTTCGCTGTTTGTTGTTTGTGATGGTGAAGAACGCAAATCGTCTAATGGACCATGATTTGTTTTGTATGTGTTGATTGTTGCGATTTGGTTGGTTCTTGGTTCATCTTCATTCATCATTCATCCGATGATCCGATCCCTTCATTCGCCAGTCGCCAGTCGCCCTTGTTAATAAAAAAATGTGGATCTTTTCTTTGGCGAAATAATAATTAGATTAATTTGTGATTATTTTTTTGCAAAACTGACTAAAGAATACTACTCGTAGCTCGTACTAGGTAGTACTTAGTACATAGTAGTATGTAATACGGGTACCATATTTATTAATACCGTGTGAATGCAATCATGATTCTCTAGAAAAACAGAGAAAAAAGAATATTTTCTTTGACATTATCAGCAATTTTATCGCTGATATTGCCATGTATAATTTTAATTGGTGATAGAATGGGTTATGAGCCTAAAACATCGCCAAAATATTTTGGAGAAAATTTGCTCCATGTCCCAAAAGTCTAAAAAAACAAAAAAACATCTCTCTTTGTTCTATTTTCAAAATATTCAAATGCAGCTGAATGCAGGAAATGTGAGCAAAAGCAGGTGACCACTTGATATGTAAAATTATTGAATACATCCAAATCAACCTGCAAGCAACAATACTGATGAATTTTGCCCTCAAATTTAGTGTGCTCTTGTTCCACTGACAGAATGCTACTATCATTAGTTATTTTTGTTTTGTCATATTTCCATCATCAGCTCGACATTCAGACTCAAGAGTAGTAATAGCTTGTCAAGTGAAATAAAATAGAGTTCATTTAAACATAACCAATTGTAAATTTTCATATTTTCATGATAATTACAACTGCATTTTCATACTATGTGTCAAGTACAAAAATGCACAAAGGTATATGCAACCGTAACTGCAATGAAAATTACAACATACAATTATAGTTATGATACAGCTACAAAAGTAAAAAAACTTTGCTACTTGGAGACTCAAACAAAATTAAAAATTATGATTTTCAACTTACAAGAAGTGATATAAATTTGCTATCAGTTTAAAATAATCTCATTTTTTACACACAATCAGAATTTGTCATCTATAAATTACAACATGTGGTTGCAAATGAAATTTATATTGCATGACTAAATTGTTTAGTGCAGTTTGGATTTACAGGTGAAGTTATAAGTCATTTTCATTAAAATCAAAACACAACAAAAAATACAACCAAAATTGAAGGTAAAGCTAAAACTATTTGTAATGCTTTCATTGTAGCAAAGCTTCATAATAATTTTAACTTCCATTTACATTCCAATCAAAATAACATTTCAAACTGAATTAATCACACAATTTTGCGCCAACATGTGAGTTGAATTAAAAATCAACTTGATAAACATTGTTGAGGCAGTATTTTTTCTCAAATAATTATTAATTTTTTTTATTTTCCTCTGAATTTATTCTCTAGTACAATCTGTTTTGATTTGTGTGGTGGGTTTTCATTATGGCAACTCCTGTTGTGATTGAATATTTATTGATTGATTTTTGCCTGTTATCAACACTGATATTGGCACACCTGCAGCTGCTCTGTGCTGTGCTGAGAAAATGAAATGAGATGGTATTTTTTTGTTTCTGACCTGCTAAAATCAAATGTTGTTGTCTGTCCTTTTTTATTGTCATTTGTAAATTGTGTGCCAAAGTCATAATAATGACAGTGGCCAATCTAGCCAATCAGTATTGTTGCATTGGGATGCTGATAAAACATCTATCTTTCCAACATTTCATCAAATTCTGTTGCCCAGGAAGTTTGAATCAAATCCATACCATCAGCAACAGAAGTAAACATTGATAATGGGCATAGTGTTTGTGACAATGGGGGGTGATGATTTGGCTACATTTGTTATATTTGCCATTGTTTGTATTGCCCAAAGATTCAACAATGGTTTGTTTCAAGTGCCTTTCATTTGTAGTGTCACCCTGGATTTCTTCCAGGTCCCAAAGGGTTTATTGTTATGTGTTCTCTTGTGAATCATCCTTATGATATCTTGGTGCTTGATTGATATGGTTGTTGCTTATGTTTATGCCCTGATTGAAGCCCCTTGCACAGTTTTTGATGCCCCCAGCCCATGTCTTGTCATTGCCATTGTCATTGTCATTGCCTAACACACAAAGCATTTATTGATAGTGTCAGTTGCTACCACCATGTTTGGTGCCAAAGACACAAATGCAGCAAAAGGGATCTTGATAATTTCCACTGTTGTTTCATCACCACTGCTGGCTTTATTGAGGGATTTCCACAACCATAGGAGGCCATCAACCCCTACCATATTTACAATACCAACCATGTTGCTAGCAGTAAGTTGGCAGCGGTGGCTGCAGTGGTGGCATAATGGGGGGCTATGAATTTGATTTTGTGCTGTTGCTGGTGATGAAATGGATGTAAAATTGTCATTATGTTGATTATGGTGGGGTAAGCTAGATTTTGGTACACTTATGTGAAGCTCATGCATCAGACGGCTGAATTATGAAGATGCAGCTACAAAATAGAGACAATTTAGTTTGTTAAGAGAACCTTGTTTATAGGTTCATCTACTTGTCATTTCACATTAGTGTACTGAATTTCATTGACTATCCCTTGGAACAGAAATGTCATTGTCAACAATCATTGTCAAGAGAATCCTACAACAAACAGCCATAATTGAAACTGTTGGGATGTGAGACAGAAATACTTTGTCAATATTTTTTATCATTTTCTCCAAAATAGCGATTGCAATACCCCCTATGATTTAAGTGCATTCAAAGAACATCAAACAACAATACTCTAGAAGCATAAAGAACTGAAATTAAATCAGGGAGACAGTGCAACACAATCATTTTTCAAAAAAATATTAGGGTTCTCTCATAAGAAACAAACACACAAATAATAAAATAATGAATGCAATATTTTAGTTGCTGCAAACCCTTCAATGATCACAAACACATTTTTATTTTTTAAATTATTGCTAGACATCCAAAAAATCAATTGAACACTCACAAAATAGATCACACAATTCTCATTGATTGTGTGATTGGCAATCACTGTGATTGGTACGGTCATTGGTATTGTGATTGGTAGTGTGATTGGTTTTGTGAATGGTTTTGTGAATGGTTTTGTGATTGGTTTTGAAATCATATTTGCAATCTTTTTTGTGACCGGTTTTTTTGTACTACTTATGCGGTATTTATACTGCATGTAGTATGTACAATATATAACAGTTTCGGGCCAATTGTACAGACTTTGAGCCTCAATTTGTCTGTCAGAAAAATAGGGCTTCCACATATCATTGAAAAGCTGTTTTTGCAAGCTTTCTAATGGTGTGTGGTACTGAAAATGATTCTGAGGCAATGAAAAGTTATGCCTTTGCAAAGATTTAGTTTCTTTTAGTTGAAGGGCCATAAATCTACATAAATTACAAGATCACGCCTCAATGCCTTTCGTATTTTATCAGTATCTCCTAATTCATTTACAATAATAATTATAATTAAAACATGTTTTTCTTTAAAAACTAATATTGAAAAAAGCAAAAGGTAACTCAAAATTACATAAAAATATTATTCATTGCCCATTGCAAATCACAAAATATTCTTTCAAGTGTTTACAAAAATGTAAAATATGGACAGATGGTTGAAAATCTGTACAATTGGCCCTGACCTGTCTTATACATAAGAAAGTATGTGGCAATAAATAATAATTAGTAGTATAATATAGGAAGCTAGATATGTGGCCACTTGCTGATCACATTGCCAATCACATTGTTGATCACATCACCAATATCATTGCTGATCACATTACCAGTCACATTGCCAATCACAATGGTCACAGACAATCACAAACAATCATCAGACAAATCACACAATCACCAGAATTATCACACCATCACAATCACAAAAATGACAATGACAATTGTTTTATTGCTTAACAATCACAAGTTGACTGCACTCGAGTAAACACAAAAAGGTACCATTATATATCTTACTTATTTTTGTTTGTTTGGATTGAAAACAAAATAAAAATTACTACTATCACAAATGATCCATTTTGCACTGTCTTCCTGCTCCCTGTTATGAGTGTATCATATGCTGTCACAATTTGAATAAGAAATTGTTTTGTCATATTATTTTCTGGTGTTTGTTATTTAAATTATGCTGATTTAAAAAAAGAAGAAAGACATGAACTGAGGCTTAGGTATCTGTTGGTATTTTCAATTTGTAAAAGTTAATTAAAAATCAAAATGTCACGGTTTTAGTCTTCTCTCAATCAGCTAAAAAACTTTATGGCTACAGACCAGACAATTTTATCCATACTAATCCATCTATTTCTACTAGCTATAAAATGATACCTTATTTGTAGATGTTCCCATGTCCTGATTTCCTGGTGCCCTGTGAAACATCCAGACATTGGGAAGTGAGGTGCACCAAGATATGCCCAGTGTCCATGACAAATAATATTTGGTATGTTTATTGGGTAATCCTTCTAAGTGTGGATGGCATGGAAATCATGGATGTAGTTAGTTATTGAAATTGCCCATTTCATGCAGAGAAGTCTTTGATTCCTTGGTACCTGGTAAGTCAGTGATAGATGTAGGTTTCTACTTTTATTTTTATGCTCAGATAAATCACTCTGTATTATCTGTGACTTTGAGTGAAAAACACAATTCAGTTATGAGAGTAATTCAGAAATTAAGCTGAAATCATGTAAGAAAGAAGGAATTATTCAATTCTTCCATCAAATATATATTAATATCGTGAGAAAATTTAGTGACAATCAGAAGATCTGATCCACTATTTATTGGAGATATCAGTTGGCTGATAAATGTTATTTAACCCTTACCTGCCCACGCACTCAACAAAATGTTCAAAATCCCTCTAAATGGACTTCTGACATCAACACCTCTTGTGATCATTGATTCAATCTCAATAACTACAAGGGCAATCACTGTCAAACTTTTCACACCATTGTGAGACCTACTTATCAGAGTCCCCTCACTGAATTCCCCCACAGAAAATGGCCAAAACTATGGGTCAAATGGCCAAGCAACACAAGAGCTCTGATTTGTACAAAAGTAGTAAAAATCAGCCCCAATTCAGCCTCTGGGCAGGTAAGTGTTAAGCTATAGAAGCTCTATGGCTGCTTTGATGATGTGAAAATCTATGGGGACATAATAATTATTTATGTTGAATTTGCCAAGAATGATTTTGTGTCATTCTTTGGGGAAAGCCAATTACATGAACTACCAACTTCAAACAACTTTTGCACTAGAAGCTGCAAGGAAATAAAACCATAAGTATACTTACCAAGTAGTGCTTGCAATGATCTAATAATGAATATTACGAATGAATGTACTTTTGAACAATCAAGCATCCATTTTGACTTATCATCAATTGACTTGAAACAAGGTAGTACAATATTGGCCTGGACATCTTCAAGACTTCATATTTTAGACAAACATTTTTCATCTCTTTATGCTTTTAATTATTTCTTAAAATTAAAACAGAGGAAATTGTTCTGAAAAAAAATAACAAGATGACACATCATAGTAAGTACTATACAATGGAAATTAAAAAATACAATCTAAAGTCAGCTCACATATATTTTCAATGATGTTTATTGACATTGGATAAGAGTATTTGAAATCCAATATTGTAGTACAATACCTACTTAATCCTACACAAAACACCAAGATGGCCACACTGGTGCTTAAAACCAGCCACAGTGACAGCAGCTGTTTCTGAAATTGTGCACATTATTGTTGTAATTTGTGCATCAAACAATAATCACAAAATGATCCTAAAATCTAGGAAATTATTTGTTCTTGATTTCATTTTATTTTGTATAAAATTAAAGATTGGTAACTTAGCTAAACATTCTTAAAATAGTAAGTAGTCAACAGAAACAAACCAAAAAGTTTTGCTCTATGCTGCATGGTTGTGATTCAATGAGCCACACTTGTGGCTCAGCTGATTGTTGTTACAGATTGGGGGAGAGTTGAATGAGCCTTATAAAAAACTAGCTCATTCTATAGCAACATTGGTTCTTTTCAAATGGATTTAATATTGCAACAGCAATATAATAAGCCATTGGCAGAGCACCATTTGATCACTATGGCAAAGACTATTATGCCTTTTGTCACCTTGATAATAACAAGTATGAGATTCAGGGACAGATCTCTTGATTTCTATTGCAATGGCAGTGTTATCCTATCCTAGTGGTAATCAAGGGAGGCACTTGATTAGGACTCATTTGTTTTGTCATTGTTGACATTGATTGGAATGCAGGAGACAAGTAAAAACATCAAAGAGTATTAATGTTTGAATGTTATGCTTGCACAACTCTCCACATACACATGTTGTATTTTTTTAGATAGAATTAAAATAAATGACCCAAAAAATGGATATTTTCTAATTACATAAAATAAAACATTTCAAGGCCAATAGGGCAGATTTTTCACCATCTGTCCATATTTTACATTTTCATAAACACTCAAAAGAATATTTTGTGTTGCACAATGGGCAATCATTTTTTGCAACATCATAGTACCTTTTATTTCATTTTCACTTTTATTTTAAGAAAAAAAAAATGAAATTATATTGAGTGATTTAGAAGTAATAGAACTTTTTAAAAAATCTATTATAGAACAGAAATGTAATGATGCATGATGTCAAGACTTTTTGTAGATTTGTGGCCCTTT
>JALLOT010002349.1:0-18654 GCA_036939595.1 Thalassiosira livingstoniorum | reverse complement strand
TATGATTGTTTTCACACTCATTCTGAACGTCCATCAGAATGCTCATAATTTGAGCTGCTAAATCACAATAACATCTAACATCAACTGCATTATCAATAACACCGCCTAATCGTCATTGTATTACTGCTTGAATTGTCATTGGCAAAGCCATCTTACTTTGCCTCTTACTCTCAACCAATCGATTGCCAAACCTACAGTCTCTAAAGGTTATGAGTGCCTTCACGCGTTGAGGTGTCTTATTTTCTCTGCAGAGCTGCATTCTCTTCTTCGTTCGGTCGTCAGGGGCTTGACCATTTTTGCCCATTATTCACGTCAAGTAATTCTTTTGTCAGGAGCCTGAATTATTGCCCGTTAGTCAAGTCAGGTATTTATCATTGTCAGGAGCCTTGTTGTGCCCGTTAGTCAAGTCTGGTACTTATTTTCAATCATATTTTGCCCATCGTCATCGTCACTGTCATCATTTGTTGATGTCTGGTTGCCCTCACCGAGTGTCTGAAGTTCCAATGGCACCAAGTTGGTCTAACTAAGGCTCCGAGTCTCAATTGGGGGGCAGCAATGCTGCCATTTGTGGCAAAAATGCTCAGGGTTCAGCAGCGTTGCAACGTCAACTGACACCAAGTCAACAAGGGGCTCAGTTCAGTCAAAATGGCAGCAAGTCCAATAGGAAGCAGCAAGGGGGCTCCAATAGGAGTAAAGCTTTGGATAAAGGAAAGAAATCTCGGGGCCAACAAGATACCAATAATCAATGTCCCCCTCGTTGTTCTCCAGACCCTCCCATGTTGACCGCTGGGGAGGATTATTGTCAGCACTTTCACCGCAGTTCCAATGCTTCTGTCCCTGATTATGTCCGTCAGGAGAGAAAGTACGATGACAACAACAATGGCTCTACCTTCAGTAGCCAGTCCATTGGTGGTGGTTACGGCGGATTCAGTGGTGGTGGTAATTTCGGCATTGGAGCTTGTTTTCTTGGGGGGAATCATGCCGGTCCTCCCCTTTGTCAGCGCAAGATTCAGTTGCAAAGCAATCCTTTGGTGGATGCAAAGATGCAAGGTCCCACTGGTCTCCACATTTGATTGGCTTGTCGAAGTCCAATTGGGATTGACCAGTCAGCTGTCGTCATTTCCAAAGACAACCATGGTCAGACCAATGCCAACTGCATCAAGACAAGGAATTTAATTTGTGAGAAGCTCTTGATCAAGATGTGGAATCCAAACATTGAGAAGATTCTCAATTCAAAGAGAAATGATCAGGACTTGGCTGAGGAAATTCACCTGTGGCAACAGTCCCTGCAAGAGTTTTGGAAGCGGTGTGTTAAGTTTGACATGCAGTCAATCTTTCTTATCCCCGACAACTTTGACTTGTTGAATTCTGGGAGTTTGATGCTGGCTTCAGGTCATACAAACCTGCTTATGAACTGGAATGATTTTGATATGAAATCTGTTCAAGAATGGCAGAGGTTTCTCAAGCTGAATGCAAGCAATTTGGACATGGAGAGCAACAACTTTTGCATCAAAATCTTGGAGAAAATGACAGAAGCAACATTGTACACTCATGTGCAACAAGTGTACAACAAGTTGCCTGAGGAGCAGCGTGGTGCATGCACCTTGTTCAAGATTACTGCCTCCAAAATGGTAGTAATGACCTATGAAGTTCATTTGGCAATGAAGTCTTACATTACAGGTTTTGATATTCATTGTGTTGTTGCTGAAGATGTCTCAGTAGCTTCAGCTCAAATTCAAGCTATCTGTCTTGCTCTGGGGGAATGTGACATGCCCTCCAATTTGGTTCAGGCTATTCTTGATGGTATGGCATATGCTTCGTGTCAAGAATTTGTCCAATTATGTCATTCACACAGCGCCGTTGAATCCTCCAAGTCCCATTGTTATGTGGTTGGCCGTCTTTTCCTCACTGAACGGGTTGATGACGTCCTTGACAACCTTGAGATGCGTTACCTTGAACTTCTTACTGCCAAGAAATGGTTGGGTATCAACAAAGAGACATGTACTTTTGTTGCAGACGCTCCTGACTCTTCATCTGATCAAGAATTGTTGGCCAATGTTGGGGATTGTCAGGAGGCACAGGCTCCTTGTGTACAGCAGTTTGGTAATGGTCATCGACTCCAGCGTGAGCCACGTGAGAAGTGGCTCCAGCGTCAGAATTGTTGTTGCTGTGGAAAGCTAGGTCATTTGGCTTCTAATTGCCCTCTTGGTGCAAAGGTCAATAAGTTCCATGCCAAGTTTGAGAATAACAAAGACCCTTTGAAAGCTGCAAATTATAAGTCCCGTTTCCAAAAGTATGCCAACATGATTGTTGACAAGGATCTGCAGCAGTTACTCATTGCAGAGGGAGGTTCCTTGGACTCTGACTCATTGTCTGGTTTGGAAGATGGGGCTGCCTACAGTGATTTTATTGCCAATGTTGCTGGGTCTTTGAGTGTGCTAAAAGATTAAGCAGTGGGCCTGTTGGTACCCATGATCGCTCTTCATTCAAAATCTTCCAATTCATAATTCTCTTCATTTCATACTTTTTCAAGGAGGGTCGAATCGTAAAATAGTATACATCTACGTAAGCCTACAGAGCTACAGAGTAGAACTACCAATTCCTACGTAAAGATTGAAAAAGCCAACAACCTCTTGAGCCCCTCCATGGGATTTCCGCAACAACAGTAACCTAGAACGTCAGGAACTGGTAGCAACAAAGACAAACAGAGCAGGACAGTGACATCACTGAACATCACGAACTCAGGTGGAGAGCAATAAAATTCAGGAAAGCAAAGAATAATAGAAAAAGCAAACAAATATCATCAACGGCGCTGGTGATGGACAAGGCTGATATACACGACAGATCAAAGTGATGGTGACAAATGTCGAAGCTACTGCCACCAATCAGATATAACCCAATGGGTTCGGACTACAGGGGCAACAGAAACTGCTCGGGGAGTACCAGAGGCCGAGGGGGTGGTCGAGGTCAAGATGGGGACAGAGAAGGGGGTCAATACACAGGGGGGCGTTCAAACAACAATTATAATCAAAACCAAAATAAAAATTACAGGGAATCGGGGTACAAATCGGGCAACCAAAATGGGGTGAGAGACAAGAGGGAGAAAGAAAAGTCAATATTCACCACAATGGTCCCACTGGAAAGAATGAGTGAGATGGGACAGAAAATCTTCCTGCAGTATCTTTGTTTGGATATCACCAAGGATATCAATCCATCTCACATAGTAAAGGCAAAGAGCACCAAGGGAATGAACATCCTCATCAGTGTGGCAACATCAAGGATTTACGAACACACTGGCATTCCGATGGCGGATAACTCAATCTATCTTGGAGTAATGGGCAAAGCTGAGCTTCTATAAATATGCAACGATGAGAATTATGCAATGAAAGTGGCAGAGGCAACCAAACGCCCGCCCAAGATTCAACCAGATCAGATGAAAATGTCACAGTACAAACTTGAGTCAATGGGCAGCCATAAGATTGGGAAACTTCTTCAGAGGTCATCAATTAAAGCGGAGGAACTCATGCCGGTTATAGCCACCTTCCTCACACAAATGTATGCGGATCATGCTGTTGCTATACTTGAGACACTGCAAGAAGAATCAGTCAGGAGTCTTAAAACATTGATCCAAGCAGATGGAGCAGTTTATAACTGGGCGGTAACCCAGGGAATTGATCCAACTTTTACCTTCCCCCAACTAATCCAATTTGATGCCGAACTTCTCATGCAGCCGGAGGGACCAGAACAACTTGAAGTGAATGAATTAAGCTTGGAAGAGATAATTGTCCCAAATACGATGATGAAGTTGGATTTGGTTGCTCTTTCAGGAATGGATATTGAAGAGAAGAGACAGACTCTGCTATTGGCATTCCGTCCAATTATAGAGGCAACGTATGGGAAGGAGGCAAAAGATGCAATGCAATACAGTATAATACATGGATGGGTTGTCAGCACTTCAACTAACAAACATGGCGTACCTGCCTAACACAATGAGAGAGGAGCTAAAATTATTTGAATCTAGAAAGAACAAAAGAGTTGCCTGGATGAAATCAGAGAAAGCGGAAACTGTCCGCCTCATGGCAATGGAGGAAGAGTCCAACAGCTCAGTTGTAAGCATTCAAATTTGGTCGCGCCAGCATACAGTCAACTTGCAATCACATGCGAAAGTTGCTAGGATGCTCATGGAGCAAATGTTTAAGATGAACAGAGACAATGGGAATCCGTGCATCCTTCTATCTAAGACAGCGGTCAGCATTAGAGCTATGGAGGATCTCCCTCAGGAAGACATTGATTGGCAACCATATATTGAGGAGAGAAAACGGGTCCTTGGAGGCGGCATTCAGTTTGAGGTAACTCTACAAACAAATTTCGATTTCCCTCAAAGAGGAAGCACAACAACCCCCTCCACAGAGGTCATGGAGTACTGGAATTTCCTACACACGCATAACCTGAAAGTAGTGGCAGTGTCTCAGCACAGAGTAGGGGCGGAACCAGTGGCATTCTGCATCCATAGCAGTGCCTTTGATGACCCGGCTCTGATTAAACAAGAAATTGTTCAATGGTTGACTTCACATCTCCTCGTTGATGAGAATAGCTTTGATGTAGCGTGGACTGTAATATCAGATGAGATGGAACGTAACAAAACAATCAGGGCAAGTGCACTGGCAATGGCAATAATGACATCACCTTCAGCATCAAAGCGGGTTCTCCAGGCCCTCTTGAAACTGAATCCATCAACGGATGCAAAGGCTAGTAGTCCCATCACACATGAATATTTGGCTGAAACAGGGCTACTTACGGCAATTGAAAGCCAACGTCACTTCTTACATGAAAAAACTGTGGTAGTAATTGAGGGGCTCCATCCAGAGGTAAATCTCTACACAGCAGTTCCACCAATCCAACTCATTGACAAGTCAAACAATGTCGTTCCAAATGAAGAGACAGCAGCCTACCTTTTGGTCTCGTCCTCTAACATATTCACCAGCCAAGGATATCCACATGCGTCTCCTTTCACTAAAGTCCAGCAAGACAAGATTGGATCGAAGTGGTTCTTGCAATCAGGGAAAGGATATGATAACTCAGTGAAAGAATGCATAGCAGGCCCACTCTCGGCACTCCTCAAAAAATGGTTGCCCCAATGGACTCACTCCAATCTAAATATACACTATGGATCAACAAAACATGTTTTCCCATCAAGTATCCAGAATGATGAGCCCCAATTGAAGGACCCAGTTCAACCACCATCGGAGAAAGCAGACAAACTCAGCAGAGATCATCAGGCACCAGCGTCTAAAGCAGATGATTCAGATGATGACGACCTCTTCTCGGAGGAGAGCGAGGGCAAAGATCAAAAGATCAGGGGAGAACCAGGGACATTTGAGAAGGAAATATTGGATCAATTGGACACACCGTGCCAGCAACTCAATGCAATCACAACACCAATCACAAAAATAGTGGGAGCAATGGGAGATATGAGAAAGGACATTGATAGGCAAGCAAGGGAAATCAAATCAAAGAAAGAGGAGGATGTGAAGGATAGGGAGGAGAAAAAAATCCTTTCCAATTTAATGAGGAGGATGATGGACAAATATGAAAAATTGCTTTTAGATGAGGAGGATACAACAAAGGGAAAGGGGAAGGAGGAAAATGACACACTGGCAATGGAAGTATTGTGTTTGAGGACAGAGGTGAAGCAATCCCATGACAGTATAAAACAAATCAAAACAACTCTAGCTGCAATGGGACAAAATCAGGAGGCAGCCAAGTCACTCAACTCAAAAATGGAAGAGAAATTGAAGGCCTCCTCCATCCAGGTAACTTGCCTAGATCACCATGTCTGTGACCTTAAGAACATTATAGTGGATAGCTTGACCAAATTCCGGATCACGAGGCTACAATTCCATGAGAGTTTGACCAACATGCCAAGGATGAATGGGCGAGAGCAGGCAGATTGATTGGGTCATTGGACAGATACACTTTGATGGTAGAGTCCAAACTCAACCTACAGGAGGGTGATCTGGATGATGTTAGCACTCCATGAGAGAACTCATCCTCAAGCAGAAGGAGATGAGTGACCAGGTAGACAGAATCCTGTCAAATCCAGGTTTTGCGTCCCCTAAAGGAACACCTCAAGGAGACATGGCACACATCAATAGACCAACTCCGATGACTGAAGACACCAAACTGAGCAGTGTAGAGGAGGAAACTGAAACAGTTGATTCGGATACAACCATCCTCCCTAACAACTTGTTTGGAGAAGGGGAAACAAAGCTACCAGCTAAAGAAGAGGACACAGATCAAAAGGAGAAAAGTGGGCAGCCGGAACAATCAGAGCATTTGGAATTATCTGCCAGTGAGCTCAAGAGCATGGGTCAAACTCCAAATGAGACAATTAATCTAACTCATGATGATGTTGGAGAGTTAGCAAATAAGACAGATAAAAAGCCGGGAGAGAAGAGTAATAATGATGGAGAAACAGGGGAAGATGGAGTAGACGGGGAAGCAGGAGCAAGTGGAGAGCCAAGGGAAGATGGAAGTCATGGGGAAGCAGGAATGAATGGAGAGACAAATGATAATGGAGCAAGGATGGCCTTTACACCTCCTCCAGAACCCCCTAACCCAAATGATCGGGAACCCAGTGCTCATGGAGAAGCAGAGAAGAATAATGGACGGGATCAAATGGAGAGCACAGTCTGAGAGGAGCCACACCAGGCACCACCAGCCAAATTAGCAACAACACCAAAACCACGAGCCACTCAATTCACACATTTGTTGGCAAAGAAGAATGTAACCATTGCCTAATCAGAGTTAAAGTGCTTCAATTTCAATCAATACCAACTACAAATTATCATGTGCAGACAAATCAAGAGCAGAAAGGCCAAGAAGGTCTCAACAGCTAAACAAATCACTAACTATTTCCAGACAAAAGAATCAAAACCAAAGAAAGTGAAAAAGAAACTCACTCAACAAACGTTAAAAGAAAGTATCCAACAGCAAATACCAGATGAGACTATTGAGCCAACAGGGGACCCTCTGGGAGAGAAACCAGAGGGACATATTCGATTTGCGGTGCAAAACATTAATGGCATCAGTATCAAGGAGAACCTCCATATCATGCCGGAGGTGACAACGTTGGCGGCATTTGACATTGGCATCATCGGGTTCAATGAAACCAATATACTGTGGAATTTCAAAAATAAGCAAACACTCCAAAACCAAATCTCAACTCACTTGGGATTGAATAAAGTAGTCACGCCATCGGCTCCTTTTGACCATGAGGCAAACTACCAACCTGGAGGTACCATGTTGGCAGCAATTGGGAAAGTCACAGGTTGAATTACAAAATGTGGGAGCGATGAATGGGGACGGTACTCATGGATGACGATGAGAGGAAGTCAAGATGAGGGCATCTTAATCATAAGCGCATATCGGGTAAGCCAACAAAAGGGATCAGATGTGGGAGCGATGACTGCATACATGCAACAGGTCACAGAGATGATCCGGGAAGGGGAGACAAACCTGGATCCTATGCAAAGAGTCCTAGACGATCTGTTAGACCTGATACAATCTAAACGAGAACTGGGATATCGTCCAATCCACATGATGGATGCCAATGACAACCAAGACATGAAAAGGGGTGCAACCTTTAAAACGTTTATGGAAAAGGCAAATCTGATTGATGCTCTTCACAAGAATGTTGGGGCAGACAAATTGAAACCCACCTATGCAAGAGGCACGAAGAGAATTGATTATATTCTAATGGACCCAGTCTTATATCCAATGGTCGTGAAAATTGGAACACTTGGACTTCATGATGGTCTAGTATTGGACCATGTCATGCTCTACGTCGACTTTGTTGAGCAGGAACTTTTCCAGGGAATCATTAATCGGCCTGTTCCAAATCCAACCCATGAATTCATACTGGCACAGGCTGACAAATGTGAAGCCTTTGTGGAGGCCTTTTGTGAGCTGGCCAAAGAAAATAAGTTCGAGGAGCGAGTCTTAGCACTAGCTGCAGCGTTCAAAGATGAAGGGGAAACTAAAGAATTGGTGCAAACCTACAACAATCTTGATCAAGATATTCAAGATTGCCTTCTCAAAACTGCAAAGAAAGTAGTCAGGAAAAAATTTGGGTATCAACGTTCACCAGCTCTCGCCGATGCAGGCCAATGTCTATGGTATTGGAAGTCAGTCAAGTCTGCAATATGCCGCCGGGTCAAGCCACCTGACAAGACTCAACAACTGGGCAAGAAACTAAACATAGAGGAGGATCTTGACACCCTCACTCAAAAACAAGCATATGCGAAGGTTCAGGAAGCAAGACAGAACCTGTGGAATATCCAAAAGAAGGCTACCAAAGAAAGGGTGGCATGGCTGGAGCAAAATTCACAGGACTTAGCCCGAGCAATGGGAGAGGTTGACTGGCAGAAAAAGATGAAGGAAATGGCACAGCAGGCAGAGATGAGGGGAATTCATTGCAAGATTTCCAATGCCATTAAAGGGATTCGGAGTGGCCTGGATAGAGTTGAAGTCCCGAGGGGCAAATGGTACTACTCCAGGGAAATGAGAGAAGTATACCACTACAATGATAGGGTTTTTGAGGCCCACTCCCCCTAAACCCCACAACAAAGCCTTCAACCAACACACCCAACAAAATTCTACAAGCACCATCACCTGAAAGTGCTACCAAAGGATGCGACAGAAGCTCTCATTATGGAAGAAGAAAACTTTATCACTCTCAGGGCGGTGTATTGTCCCACTGAAATCTGGAGGGAAATTCAAGATCCCAAGGACATTGAACTACTAATACAAAAACAAAACAAACGCCACCTCCAGAAGGCATCCATGGAGCCTAGCAGAAGCCATGAGCAAATCATGGAAGAACTCAAACAAAATCATGGGTTAAATGATTTGGTCGATGATTTACTGCAGGGTTGGCTCTCTCTAGATGATACCATGGATGAAGCCATACAGGCTTGGATCCAAGCAGTCCAACAGACTGATAGGGAATCAAGCCTACCACTAATAGTTGGGGATATATCAGTGGAGGATTTTCAGTCTGCTTTTAAAGCAGTCAGTGAGAAGACATCTTCCTTGCCATCAGGATTGCACTACTCAATTTGGAAGTGCATAGCACGAGAGGATGATCTGGCGAAATGGCTCTCAATAATGATGAGCCTTCCATTCATGTATGGTTTCATCAATATAAGATGGACAACCAGCATCGATTTCATGTTAGAGAAAAAACCAGGGGAAGGTAAGATTCATCTCTTACGTATCATCGGCCTCCTGGAGGCCGACTTCAACACGGCTCTGAAAATTTTGTTTTCCAAAAAGCTAATGCAAAATGCAGAAAAGGCAGGGTTGCATAATGAACAATGGGGAGGGAGAAACCAACGCACCTCTGTTGATGCAGCTTTCAGAAAAATGATGACTTTTGACTACGGGAGATATATGAGAGCAACAATAGCACTATTTGCCAATGATCAAACTGCTTGTTTCGATCGGATGCATCCATCAATTTCAAATATTGTAGTGGAGAAGTTTGGGATGGATGTAAATGTATTAAAGGCTAGGGGGAAAGTAATAGCGGGGCTAAAGCGCCATGTCAGAACGGGTCTTGGGGTCTCACCTACATTCTACACTCAGCATCCTCTCGAGGCACTGCTACAAGGGGAGTACCAAGGAAAGAGCAATGTGGCCTCACTCTGGGTATTATTGAGTAGTACTATTCTGACTGCCCATTCGTCCCTGTATTCTGGAATTACTTTAGAGGCCGTAGTGGGACCAGCCTCAATCACCAAGAACAACAATGCATACATGGATGACACGGACACCTGGGCAGCATCCATGAGATGTGGAGTAACAGAAAACCATGCAGTGGTTCGGAACTTGGAGAAAGCGGCACAGCAGTGGACAGACTGCGTCAGGACAGGCAACAGCTTTTTATAAATGTGCTTTCCAAGTATTGGGATGGAAACTTGAGAAGGGTGTATGGAAGATGGATACGATGACTCAGTATGAGATCAAACTTAGTGACTCCAAGGGAGCGACCTCCAAGATAGAACAACTGGCTCCACATGAACCAAACAAAGGACTTGGATATTGCTTGGCGGCTGATGGGAATCAGACGGCTGAATTGGAAAACAGGTTTGAAAAAGTCAAACACACATGTGGAGCAGCAGCATTGATCTATCTTCAAGAGAAGGAGGCAGCAACAATGGTGTTCAAACACCTCATCCCCCAGGTTCGATATGGCTGTTACTTATCCCAATTTGAGGATAAGCAGCTGCAGAAGATGGATACCATAATAGCCTCAACGTTCTCACCTAAACTGTGGATTAATAGACACATGAAATGAGTGATAGTGTATGGTCCCAGGAGATTTGGGGGCATCAAATTTCCAAAATTGTCCGTTCTCCAAGCGCAAGTTGGTATAACCCACCTAATCCAAACATTACGTCAAAACACTACACCAGCGCAAGATATATTGGTGGTTCTTCAAGCAGCACAAGCTGTATTGAGATTCGTCACACCATTATTGGAAGGAACCTTGAATTGATGCCCACATGTCTGAGGGGGATGGATCATGCATATGAGAGCCACATTGAATAAACTAAATTGAGGGCTGTGGTGTGAAGACCAATGGTCTCCCCGTCTGCAGCAAACAGATGACTTCTCACTCATGGAAAAGTTCTCACAATTCGCTGCGATCAAACCATACCAGCTACGCCAAGCTAATGAATGTCGAATGTGGATGCGGATCATCAAGATATATGATCTGGCAAGTCTGGATGGGCTATCTATTCCAGCAGACCGATTGTGGGGAGAGTGGAGAGCAGACTCTAACCTTCGGTGGCCAAACACCAAATGTCCACCATCTGCTTATTGGACAACATTTAGGAGATGCCTGTGCCTAACGGCCTGCACATCTGCTAAGCCGAGAAATAAGACAAATCCTTATATGCTGGACAGACCCTTGGGAAGATGGAAAGAGGTGGAACTCCACACAAACTACTTTGCAAGTATCTCATGGGATGGGAGCAAGATGTTGTATGTGAGGCACGAAGGGGATATTAAAAAGTGCACTCCTCTACCCATGGCAGGTTTTTACCAAGTTGCTTGCAGTGTCACCAGCATTCCATGCGCCAGCAACCCTGTCAGTGTCACAAAAGTACGGGAAGGAGTTTATTGGACACAATGCATAGGATTCATAAAGAAAAAATCAATTCCCAAAGGGAAAACTAAAGTAATCAAGCACACATTGAATGAAAGATCGAAGTCAATCATTCTAGTCAGCGATTCCTCAGTCCGACCTAAAGAGAGGCAATTGTTGGCAGCATGGGTCATGGCTAATTGCAGGGAGGTCAAGAAAGGACAACGGCAGGTTGTTCGAAAGCTAGATTACTCCACGGCTTCATATTCTTTCAGAGGGGAATTAGAAGGAATGTACCACACCTTGTGCAATGCGCTGTCACACCTGCCATCCTCTCCAAGGGAAATAGCACAGTTTTGTGACAGCGAGAGTGGCATCAAAAATTCTCACATGCCCATACACCCGACCGTCTCAACTGGTATCAGCAGACATGGATGTAATCTTAGCCATCAAAAAAGTAGTGGCCAAGACACCCCATATCATTCATTTCCTTCATGTTAAAGGGCACATGGACAATCCAAAGGTGAATGAAACAAAATGCCCTCTTTGGGAGGAAAAGAAGTACAATATAACAAGCAACTGAATGGCAAATGAATGCATAGAAACAGATTCAATGGCAGAAACATTTACTCCCCTCCCGGGGTCAAAAGCAGTGCTTCGGATCGGGAAGAGATGGATATAATCTAATCTAAATGGGGAAATCTTACAAGCAATGACGACATCACAATTTCGTGAGTACATCAAGCAACGGCATGGAGTGAGTGATGGCGTGATAGTCGCCATCGACTGGGATGTCATTGAGAAGGCAAGGCGCTCTCACCCTCACTCAAAAGTGATTAGGGTCAGCAAGACCCTTTTTGACTGGTTGCCAGTGGGCCATAATGAACAACACCATGGGTATGATATTACCAACTGTCCATGCTGCGGGGAACCTGATGAAACCTTCCTCCACCTGATTTGATGGTGCACCGACTCAAAAATTATTGAAATCCGCTGGACCTTTCTGAATAACATACAGCGCAAGGGATTAGAACGCAAACTACCAGCACATTTCCTTGATTGCTTTGTGAACTATTGCTATGGGTGAATGCAATCGGAGTTCACCTTTACGACAAAGCAGATATTTATCCCAGCGGCAACCTCACAAAATGAAATCTCGCCACATATGTTCCTTCGGGGGTTTATTTCACGAAAATGGAAGGAAGTCCTGCGTGAGTTGGGGGTAGACCACACAGAGACACATATGGCGTGGCTCATCAATATGATATGGGACAAGCTACACTGGCCCATCTGGGACCATCAAAACCAAGTGCTTCACAAACACAGAAATCCAGCACAAGAGGCGGAGCACCGTCAAATAGTAAAGAAACTGCAGACATACCAAAAGAGGAGGCGTGAGCTCCTCCACTACACACAATATGACTTGATAAATAAAGACGATGACACACTGAAAGGGATGACACGGCAACAGCTGAGGGCATTGCTACGGACGATGGAGGCAGCGGAGGAAGCTACAATAGCTCGATATGCGCACCTTCTGTCCAACCAGCAAAGAATTACTCAATTTTTCCACAAAAAGAAACCTAGACCTGAATCTGATAGTGGTAATACGTAGACCCTGGGTAGAGGTACTAAATAGGTACCAAGGCTTATATTGTCTTGGGAATCTTACTCTTATTATACAGTTAAATTCATGAACTTGCAAAATTGTTGGAATAGCTGGGGAGACCTGGCAAGTGCAATTTAGGAGAGTCTTTTCCCATGTAGACCCGTCCACATGGACCAACTAATAATTTAGGAGAGTCTTTTCCCATGTAGACCCGCCCACATGGACCAACTAAATGTACTATAAAATTTCTGTTTTATTATTAATTCTCTTCATTTCATTCACTATCTTCATTTATTCCAATCACTTTGCTTGCGACTCTTTTCAATCATTCACCATCATCTTTCTTTCTTCACTCTTCTGTTGTGTCACATTCCTTCCAATACCTCCTCCATGGCCAGATCCTGTCTCACCATGGCTTACCTCCAATCATCTGTGCAACTTGTCTTTGGGGTTGTTCCTTCTGTCAATCAATCTCTGTTTATTGTTTCACGTTTGTGCCTTCATTTTCAGTGGGTATTATCAGATATTTCATTGCAGTCTTTGCCGGTTGTATTGTCGGCTCATCACAAGTTTTGAGTGGGCTGACTACCTTTGGCGTCGTACCTTCCATTGAAGTACCCGTGTTCTCAGGTCATTTGTTGGAATGTTTCTCTCATCACCACCTTGTTGGCATGATGCTCCATCTATCATTCCCTATGCCTATCAGGGACAGTGGTTTGTTTTGTCACAGCAATGGTCTCAGCATTGTGGTTTAGGGATGTATTCCTTTCAATGCCCTCCCACCTCTTTTGTGGTTGCAGCTCTCTTTCTTCCAATAGTCACCAGTTTCATGGACTTAGCATTGTCTCCACCACACCAAGATCCCATTGGATCCTTCATTGTGCAGCCTTTGTTTGAGTTTGGTCTTTCTACCAGTCGTTGCAGTTTGGAAACATTAATTCTTCCTTTTCTTCATGGTTGCCAACCCCGTCTCGGCGTGGGGTCATCTACTTTGTCAACGGTCGATCAGGTTGCCTCATTTGTCGTGCACTCCAGTCAGATTTTTGTTCGTTCCTAACTTTCGACCTTGTCTGGTGTGGCGTCTACGGCTCAGGAATTAGAAGCTTGGTGGGATTTGGTTGCTGACCTCCCACAGTCCCTGTCTTCGGATCTTGAGCTTACTTCTTTCTCCAATGAGGATTCTACCAGTCCTCCACCCTCTCCTCCATCACCGGTTCCATCTTCAACTCCTACTTTTGTTTTGTCAGCATCTCCATCACCATCTCCTCATGCTTTCACACTTCAGTCTGCATTCATTGAGGAGTTGTCTTGTGATAGTTGGACTTCTTCATGTTATGATGTCCTCCAGTGGTGGACTGATTCACTTAGAAACTGTGATTCAATTACTATGGAGGCCTATGGTCCCGCCTCAATTTGGAGTGACCCAATTAAGCCTCCTTGGAGGGCTCGTTGATGCTATTTGCTCCAACGCATTGATGCTACTTGTCGGGGTCCCATGCCATCACCAGCACCTCCTGAACCACCTCCTCACAAGTCACCATGCCTGGTGACGGAATGGCTTTCTTCTTTTGATCCCAGTGCTGTTGCGCACATATTTGGTGTGGGTATGCCAGTTGAGCCGCAAGTCTCTGTTTGTTTGTGTCGGTCTTGTTGGAAGAAACTATCAAGAAAGGATCTCTATTGGTGTTTCTTTCATGTGTTCAACACTGAGCGGATTACTGATTCCCCGCCTCTTATTGTTGACACCGGTGCCTTGGTGTGTGTGTCTCAATTGTGGGAGGACTTCATCTTCTATGGCCCAAGCAATGTCAAGATCAAGGACCTGTCAAAGACGAATTCAGTGGCTGGTGAAGGTATTCTTCGGTGGTCAGTGCTTGATACCAATGGCCAGCCTCATGTCTTGGAGGTGCCCGGGTATCATATACCAAATGCCAATGTGCGTCTCCTCAGCCCACAAGTCCTCTACAAAACCTGTGGTGGTTCTGGGTCTCATGACTCCGCTGCACACACCATTAAACTTCCAGGTGATATCTCCTTCTCGGCTCCTCATCACAACACCAACAACCTTCCATATCTCCAACTTTATCAGTCCAATTCTGCCACAGTGCATTCCATGCCCTTTGCCTTCACCGCTTCAAAACAAACATTCAATGATGGTTTCAATATTCTTCGGGTCAACAATTGGAATCTCTTGGCGGGTCAAAAGGAGTTTCTTCTCTGGCATCACCATCTTTCTCATGCTTCTGTGTCCTGGGTCCATGCCCTCATGAGTGATCGCAAGTGGCTGGGTACTAGGGGTCCTGATGCTCTTCACACTGGACCTATCCTTCCAGTGAAGCACAAGCAAGCAGCTACCTGTGATACTCATTCTATGAAGTGCGCTGCGTGTCTCACTGCCAAGGCTTGTTGTCGTGGTCCTGGGTCTTCCACCACTCATCATGTTGACAAGAAAATAGGTGTGCTTTGTCGGGACAATGGTATGAAACCCGGGGATTGCGTCTCTTGTGACCATTTTGTGTGTTCAGTCCCTGACTGTTTATGGTCATCATACGGTTGTGAGTTCCATGGCTACAATGGCAGTGCCATTTATGTTGACCATGGGAGTGGATGTGTGTTTACCCGTTGTCAAGTTTTGCTCCGTGCTAATGAGACCATTCAAGGGAAAGTCATCCTTGAGGAGCAAGCGAAGGAGTTGGGTTTCCGTATCAAGAAATTTCACACGGACAATGGCGTCTTCGCATCCAAGGAATTTAGCAATCACTGTCAGGATTGCCAGCAAGCCCTTGATTTTAGTGGTGTCGGGGCCCACCACCAAAATGGCATTGCGAAATGTGGTATTCGAACTGCAGGTGAATGGGTGAGGGCCAATCTCATCCATTTGTCCATGATGTGGCCACAACATGCCTCTATTCATCTGTGGCCGATGGCTTTGGCCTATGCCACTTGGGTTTATAATCAACTCCCAAGCTTGGACTGTGGATTCTTTCCAGAGGAATATTGGTCTTCTGCACAGTCAAGTCACAACAAGCTCCGTTGTGCCCATGTATTTGGATGCCTGGTGTATGTGCTTGAACCTCAAATTCAAGATGGGCACAAACTCCCTAAATGGAGTTCAAAGGCTCACCTTGGTTTGTTCATTGGATTTTCTCCCAAACACTCTTCTCTGGTTCCACTGGTGCTGAACCTCAAGACTCACAAGATCAGTCTGCAGTATGATGTCATCTTTGATAACAAGTTTGAGATGGTAGTGTCTGACAAGGATGTTGCCACACAAGATGACATCTGATCTCAACTGTTTCATTGAAATAGGGAATTCTATCTTGATGGTGAAGTGGACGAGGATGGTGTCCAGCATATTCATTATCCCAAATTGGGTGATGACTGGCTCAATCTCGAGGAAATATTGGCACAGGATTGTCTCCGTCTTCAATGCCCTTCTCTCCCTCATCACCCATCCTCATCTTCCTTGGACTCAGAGGGAGCTTCAAATGACACTGATGTGGCTGTACCATCACCTTCCCTTTCTGGGTCGTCTGTTCCAGAGGGAGTCTCACATCCTACCTCCGGGGCTTTGTTGTCTTCTCCTCCAGCCGCCAGGTCTTCTTCAAAGTCTGATAATAAAACATCTCCATCCTCATGTCTGTCACCTATATCTCCACTATCCTCCTCGTCACCTTTTCCTTCTTAGTTTCCTACCTCCTCATCATCTCCTGCATCTCCATCAGTTCCTTCTTTGGTCCCTCCACCTCCACAGTGACAGTATCCTCTATGGGATCGTGGGCTTGATTGAAAAAGTGGCCATGCAAAGGGTTGTAGCTTTGGTGACTGGGTCACAAAAGCTGCAGTGTTCTGCTCCTCCATCATGTGTCTTCATAATCAGTTGCCTGCTTCAGTTGCGAATGACATCTGCCGTCAGGATATGTTTCTTCCATCACAGATTCGTAAGGATTCCTTCGCGGACATGACACTTCTCCAGCACTCGTGGGATGATGTCCGCTGCAACCTCATGGCAGGAAATATTGGTCCATATCAAGATTTTCTCCAGCCTGATCCTTGGGATCCCACTGGCACTGAACTTCTATCCATGCATCCCAAGCTCTTGGCGGCTAAAGCGAGTACAATTAATGAAGACAACCCTTCCTACGACAGGCCATGAGTGGTCCTTATGCAGCTGAGTATACTCGTGCCTGTATCAAGGAGCTAGATACTCTCTATTGTGAACTTAATGCCTGGGATTATGTGCTTTGCACTCCCGAAATGAATGTGTTGCCATCCATTTGGGCCTTCAAGTGTAAACGGTATCCTGATGGTACTGTTAAGAAGTTCAAGGCTCAGTTTTGTGTGTGCGGTGATCGCCAGAAGGCTGGCATCAACTATTTTGAGATTGGTCACCGGTGGTTCAATGGTCCACAACATGCTTGGTAATGGTTTTTGCTTCTATGTTGAATTTTTGTACGGCGCAATGTGATATAACTGCAGCCTTCCTTCATGCAAAACTTGACCCTGATGAACATATCTATGTTCATCAACCATGTGGCTTTCATAATGGAGACCCCCAATACTGTCCAAAATTAAAAGTTTTGGTTTATGGCTTGAAACAAATTCCCAGGAACTTCTTCTAGTATCTCAGTTTGCAAATGAAGGATCAGTTGGCCAAAGAATCTAACTTTGACCCTTGTCTGTTATTACCTCTACCATGGTGGCGATTGTTTATGTTGACAACGTTTTGATCTGGACAGAGACCAACAAGAGTATCGACAACTTTGTGGGTGGGCTTTGGGGTGCTGGTATCCTTCTCCGCCGGGAAGGCTCAGCTGAAGGTTTCTTAGGCATCGACATCCAGCATAGTGGATCCAAGATCATCCTTACACAGCAAGGTCTTACTCAACGTATCATCTTTGCTCTGGGACTATGCAGTTCAATGTCCACTCTTATATCCACTCCTGCAGAATGCGCTCCTCTTGGCAAAGACATCGGTGGTGTCCCCGCTAGTGGAGCTTTCAATTATGCCAGCATCATTGGCATGTTATTGTACTTGAGTGGCCATTCACATTCAGACATAGCCTTTGCCATCCACCAATTCACCCGCTACATATTCCGTCCCACTCAAAAGCATGAATTAGCTCTTAAGCACATTGGCAGATACCTCAAGGGAACACAAACAAAAGGCATGATACTGTCTCCTTCCTTCAATCATGACGGCAAAGTGGGGATTGATTGTTACCCAGACGCAGACTTTGCTGGTCTTTGGAACCACGAGGATGCACAAGATCCTCACTGTGTTTGCAGCCGCACAGGCTATGTCGTCTGTGTGGCTAATTGTCCAATTCTGTGGGTCAGTAAGCTCCAATCAGAGATAACACTCTCCACTATGGAAGCAGAACATGTTGCCTTAAGTACCTCATGCAAAGATCTATTTCCTATCATTGATAAAACCATTGAGTTAGGTAGCAAACTTGGTCTTCCCGTCAATGACTCTTCTAAATTCTATGTGCAAATTCATGAAGATAACATTGGGGCTTTGACTCTAGGTAAACTTGAGCCGCGCAGGATGACACCCCATTCCAAACACTACGCTGTCAAGTATCACTGGTTCAGAGAACATATTAGTCCAAGTCATATTGTTCTCACCAAGATCGCCTCCAAAGAAACTCCCGGCAATCTCTTCACCAAAGAGTTACCATGCCAACCTTTTGAGTATTTGCAAGGAAAGCTAATGGGGTGGTGACCCAATTGTATTTCCTTGAGAGGGAGTATGGAGTGATAACCGCTGCATTTGAGTTTTGCTCCAGTGGAGGAAGTATTTACCTCCAGCAAATTCAAATTGCCAATCCAGCATTGGTTCTGACACCAATCTACGTATGGTTCTACCTACATACGCTCTCCTATG
>JALLOT010002348.1:0-12945 GCA_036939595.1 Thalassiosira livingstoniorum | reverse complement strand
TTCAATGGGTTGGGAAGGACTAAACCTGAAGACATGACAAAAAACAACCAGGACAGTGACACAATACATTGCATTACATAATGGAGTGTGATTTTTTGTAGCAAAGCCTTTTTACAGCAGTTTGTTTGAAATTTCTCTATGAGTTTTTGCTTGTTCAGCTTAAAAATTGAACAAACTATAAGATGATTTCAGTTTTGTTGCTTCTGCATCAAATGGTCTGATTTGGAGTGAGAGAATACACTGCTGACTAGGTATTCACATGAGTGCTTAATAGGCCTCTGAGTTACTTGTTTGAGTACCTTAGGCCAGCCATAACATAGACTCATTTCCAGTTTGGATTATGAAGGTCATAATGGCAGCATTGTTGTCCACCTATTGAAACATTCAGTTTTTACCATTGTCCGTGTTACTGCCTCCTGTGTTGGAGCTATAAATTCTTCAATTCTTGAGAATGGCAATGTGATGGGCTCTTACTGATCTCATATTTCCAGCTCCCAGGTCTTGGAATCCCCATGGGACACCCTTTACTGTGAAGTCATTGTTCATTCCTGCAACATCAGATCTATGCTTGATGTTCTTTTTCTCTGTATGATCCCTTATATTTGTGGCAAAATACAGTCAAATTTTCACAGAGTACCCACAATTTTAAGCCTTAATGGGCACTCTGACAGTTGTTGTGTGTAATCTCACTGTTGACTGGCCAATCACACCTATACTGTTCATAAAAAGTGCTTTTCATGGATTCTGAACCGGAAAAGTTTGTCTAAAAATCACTCTCAGTTGTATACAGTTACATTTGTGTCCACTTAGTGAGAAAGAAGTAAAAACTAAAGGTACCTCAAAGGTTTTTACTTTTTTTTCTCACACATGTAGACATGTTCCAAGTGATAAGTTAGGCCTGGATGCACATCCACTTAGAGAGTCACACTATTGTTAAGTGGAAGGATTGCTCCAGGTTGGACAAGGTTTTGAAAGATCTTATTATTATGAATAATATCTCAACCTTTCCATGACAGTCATGTTTTCCTCCACCTCTTCTTGCTCCTGCTCCTGGTCCAAGCAGACATTTTTCACAGTGTTGAAGGTGCTATAAAGGAATTCAACTCATTCTCTAGTGTGATTTCCAACTCCCTTGACATCTGCTTCCCTAATTTTTTTGTTGATGGTTGCAAGGAGAAGTAGGCTGTTTGACACCCCTCTCCCACAATGGATGGTTGGCACAATGGAGATGATGCTGCCCCTGTTACAACTTAAAACAGCAACAACAACTAGATTGTTGTGTGACTCCCTCCTCCTGTATGAATTAGAGGTGGGGGTGCTTGGCCAAAACATTTTTCTGGAGATGGGCAAGGCTAGAGGATCCTCAGAAAAGAGCTTGGATCCTGGACTGCTCTTTGAACCATTGGTGTAGGATGATTTGTTGCCACCAACAGAAGAGGGTGGTGGTGGCTGGGCTTGTAGGTTAGAGAGAAACCTTGATGGAAGGGGCAAGATGATATGGCAAGATATGTGGTAAGGGAACCACCTTGTACCCTACTTAGAGGCACTGGCCAGAGCTAGGTTCTATAAACATCTTGTAGAGGGAGGGAACAATGAGATGATGGGCACCTGTATGATTTACCTAATACTTGGTTGCCATCAACTTAGTAACTCCTTCCACTTGACATTATACCAGGGTATTCCTCTGTAGGCCCTTACTCCAAGCAGAAATACTCATTGGAGAATGCTCCTCTGGATGACAGTTACCTCCCCTGCAAGGGTATAAAAGAGACTGCAATCTTGTGATCCCATGGTCAAACTGTTGCTTGAACAACTAGAAGGGCAACATAGATGACAAAATTTTGCAAACAATATCATATGATAGTACTTAAGCACCTACAACCTACAACAATAACAAAAAATAACTAATAATACTACAAGGACTTACTTACTATGTACCTGCATACATGCAAAGTAGCATCTCGGCCTATCTCTTCTATGCAGACTACAATACAATACTTATTACTTACTTGTACTTTGTATTTTAGTTGCCTTACCTATCTACTTACCTTAATAAAAACAATACACATACTACAATACAATAATATGCTACTTAGTCAGTAGGTATACTACAACACCATACTCCACGGTAATCCAGCTATTAAGATGAACTACGGTAAGGTCAATTTTTGTATTGCAATCGGTAGTAAGTATATGTGTGATAGAGGTACCATATGAAAACTAAAAATACAACAACTGCAAAATTTATTTCTTTTGTCAAAAATATTATACAAAATACAAATCTTGTTAGAAATTTTGCACTTGTCACTAGAAAAATGTCATTTATCTAGTATATTGTACATTATGCAAAATAAAACTTAATACTGATCCCAAAAGTGTAATAGCAGTAGAACAGATCCATCCCTATGCAGCCTCTAAAGCTATGATTAATCATCCTGACACTTTTTGCTCAGACATCATTTCAAAATATGCAAATGAAATTTAATAATTTTACCTATATTTGTCAAAAACATTGAATTTTTTAATTTGTTTGGTACAAATTTTACTTTAATTGTTACATACTAGTTCTTAGAAAAAAAATAATGATTTTGAGTTTTAGAATCTTGCTGTCTCGACCTTAATGCTCCTTAATGTACCTGTCAGAAGGCCGTGTACGAGTAATAAATAGGTATGGTACAATAAAAAATACAAAGAAGGTATGGTAGTATACTACTCCTATCCTACATACATACTCCTATCTATCGTCTACTTAATACTCCTAAGTAGTAGGAGTACTCGTATAATACTATGTACCATACTAACTTAGATAGAATGGCCCTCGATCGCTCGCCCGCCCTCAGTGGGTTGCGTTAGGGTTGCGTTGCGGGTTGCGGGTTGCGGGCCACTCTCATAAGGTAAGTATGGTACCATACTTACATCATGTTAAATAATCATCATTCAAGTAAAGACCATTTCATCTATTACATTGGAATAATAATTGTTGATCTCTTGAAATTTCAATTTTTTTGATTTTTTTCTGTACAAGCACAAGCAAGATCAGCTCAGCAAAAAAAATAGTGGAGGGGTGAAGTCCGAGGAGCGGCGAACTTGCAGTTCAGAATTATTTGGATGTTTCAGACAGATTTCAGAAGGACATTTACACCTTACACGGCATTTAGAACACTTGTGTCAAACAATTCCAAGATTTTCTTCTGGGATCTTCACTTTGAACCCAACCTTTCATCTACAACCATCTGCCCTGAATTTCGCTTCACTGCCTACAATGCCTACCCTGAGTAAATAATTACTCGTACCTTGAGTTCATGTTTTCCTGATTTTATGCAGGAAAAATCATTTTCACAAAAAGAGGGCTATCAAAAAGGAAGGGGGGCACAAAAGGGTTGGCATTTCTTCCTTTGATTGCCATACTAGCCACGACTTATTTCTTTGGATTGAATTTGCGCCTGCTGTATTCTGCGGAAGAACATTGGACATTGTTGAACAATGAAGGAATCACAGAAGGTCCTCCAGAAAAATCATCTTCTGTAAGAGCGAACAAGAATGTGACGGTTGTTGCCGCAGCCAAAGTGTCTTCGGTTCTCCAATTCCAAGGATATGCAGGTAGGTACTACTTGTTGTTGAACATTTTTCACAGAATTTACGAATGCAAACTTCTCTGGTTCAATTTACTTGTACCACAAATATTGTCAGATACCCTTAAGCAGCTCCAAACGTGTCCACAAAGTATTGGCTTGGTAGATGAAATCAATGTGTATTGGAGATCCCCCTTACCTATCCCTTCATCATCTTCAAAGCACTCGCCCTTTTATGAGCTACTTTCGTCGGATGCTCAACCACCCCTACATTATTTCATTGAAAGAAATTCGAATAAACCCAGTGACACAGAAACCGAACAAATCGAAAACATTGTGATTCATGTCCACGAATCAGCAAATTTGAATTGTTCCCACTGGATAGATTTGGCATTCAAAGCAACTACTCAACAAAGTCCAGGCGCCAGTATTGATGTTGTCAGATATTTGAAAAGCAAGATGCTTTTGGCAGAGGGATCACGTAGTATACTACAAACTTCTTGTGCCCCTATCGGGGGTATGCGTCCAACCTTATCAGAGTTAGGTACTGTTCCAGGGACAGATGAAGCCAGAAACCATTCAAACTTTTCATTTGACGACAAAGGACAATTTTTCAAAAATGGGTATGTAGGCCCAATGAAGACATCTCTAACTGTAAATGAGCTCAGGGAGGCGGCAGAGGCTCTAATCGAGCACATAAAAAAAGTGATGAGGACCGTTTGAACCAAAGTTTCCAGTTTGTCGGCAGAAGATGCAATAAATTTCCAACGTCTCTATGGAGAAATGCATGTGGCTAAAGAAAGGTGCTATGCATACGATGCTTGCTGTCAAAAAGTTGCAGAGGATCCTGCTATAATCTTGGAAGTAAAAAAGGTGATTGGAGATGACGCTGTCGTGTATGCGATAGACCTTTTCTCGAAGAAACCTGGCGAAATTTAACCGTGGCACACCGATATCGAGCCATACGATCGTTGTTTTGGAAAGAATGTTCAGCTATGGCTTGGTAAGTTTTTTCACTTATTGCAGTCTTTCATTCCATAATGTCAATCAAAATGATCTAGTGTCTCATATTCACAAAAATTGGTGCTCAGCTGTAGATGGAGTCACACCAAATTCTACCCTTCAAATAGCAACAGGAAGTCACCATAATATGCCAAGCATGAGCTGGCTCTTCCCTGAACACCTTGCCAGTGCAACAACAGTAGAGGAAAAGTAAAAATTTGAAGAGACAACACTTCGCAAATGTGCAGAATCCATGGATGGCACTTCTAGAATAGTCAGCCCAGTAATGGAGGACGGTCAATTTATGATTCTCCACTCAAATTTGTGGCACGGGTCAGAGAACACCCACCAAAATACACGTCGTGCCATTAGAATTTACTACACCAGTCCAGAATGTCAACCGGGAGCCGTCTACAAATACAGCCGCCCAGATATCCCACCTTTCCAAAATTCAATCGCATCCGTACCTCCGTCTCTCCTTGTTTCAGGGAATGCTGACACCTGGCCAAACCGGAACCGTGTGGTGCATAATTTGTTGAACTTCAACGACATTCCAATTTTTATTGCTGGCGCAGATGAAGAAAATCACTGGGCTGGTGTTGGTAATAGATTTGGGTATGCTGTTGAAGTTAGGTCGTGGTCGCCAGATGAAGTAGGGCAGAAATGGAAAACAATGTCAGTAACTAGTTGGAACTCAAGCATTCCTGTGATTCGAACTAAGGCTAACTTTTTCAAAGGGCAAACTCCTTTGTTCCAATGAATGTAAGTACAGAATAGTGTGATCTGATCTTTCCCTTCATGATGATGTCAGCAGTTGGTAGTACCATATGGTATTGTACTGGTATTGTATGATGTATTGTCAATACAGCCTAATTAGGCTAAGAATGGAATGCAAAAATGGGCATGTCCCAACTGTTTCATGGGCTAGGTATACCTAAAACACCATTTATCTTGCCAAGAGCATGGGGCACACAGTCAAAAAGAATCAGGCGATTTCATTAAGTCTATGGGGAGCCATGGGCAATGATAAGGACACCAAAATTCTGCTTTTTTAAAAGCCTAAAAACCTAATCTTTGACTCCTATTTCTGATGGCATTAGCCATCACCACACAACAAACTGGGGGCATTCCAGCATGCCCATTACATGTAGTTTTAACCTATGTAGTTGCTTTCGGTGCTATGTTGATGAATGGCTTCCATTTTGAGCCAGGTAGCAATGTGGCCAGATCAAAATTTTTAAATTTTTAAGGCAGTGTTTTCTGTGTTAGTAGTCTATTTTTTAAAAGCACAAAGCAATCTGTTGGGAATGGAAGTAACCCAACGTCCAGGAGAGTGATACATTGCTTTGGGATGTTTTCACATGCCATGATTGAAGCAAAGATAACAAAAATGGCTTTGCAACAGCAATGGCTTGAGCATCATTGCTATTTTTTTGTTTCTGATTTGTTAATGTTGCTAAAACTACTACATTTCATCATTCATAATTGTCTCTTTAGATTTGAAGCAGTGTTGGTTGCGTTTGTGGTTCATTGTCATTTTCAGCAGCTCTAGATGAATGGACTTTGTCATTGTTGATGTTAGCTAGCTTGATTTGTAGTGTTTTATATGTCAAACCATTTTTTATAGGTAAGTACACTCTATTGGCATGCATTTGGTTTTCCCTAGTTAAGTACTTTTAACACCTGCACATTGACATTGCCGTTGACAATGCTGGTGTTCTTGATAAGCTACCTTAGGAAGAACACCATGTTGTTGATCATTTAAATGCCTAACAGTGTCAACAATCTCATGGGGATTTGTTCTAAGTGGCTGTGGTGGAAATGGTGTCATTGGAGTGAATGTTGGAACAAGATTTCCGATGTTGGCACTGGTGGCAGCCATTGTCAACATTTTTTTCTTAAAACCATATCCCAGATACATTAGGAATAAGGACCCTATTTACCTCTAATTACCTAAAACTACCTAATTACAATATTTTAAATATCTTACAACATCTCATGCTAAAAAAAGTAAAAATCTCAGGGGTAAGAATCTGCAGATGTTGATGTAATTGAAAGAATTGAAGGTACTTTGATGCGGACGTGCCAACAGCCATTACTCTCCCAAAAATTGGTTAAGAGAGAACCTGAAAATATCTACTGGTAGGTAGCTCATGATGTGGGCTACCTAGTTAATCCCCATTTTTCAGATCAAAATTCAGGTTTTTCATTTTGAAAACAGGGGGTTTCTCTTAGACTAATTAGGCTAAACTTTCCGAAAAGCCTAATTGTATGGTACTACTTACAATAATACTCCTGCCTATATATTATGATGACCACTGTATTGTACAGTATTGTACCATACTCTAGATACTACTACAACATACTACATAATACCATAAGTAGTATTGTGGTATTATAGTAGTTGATTGGCAATGGGCAATGGCGCCGAAGAAAAAAAATTGAACATTGTCGCTCATCGAATGAAGGCTTTTGAAGGCACTCTCTAGAGAGGAATATGCAATACAGTCATTTTTTATGGTCGGTGCAACGTGAATATTTCCCTACTCCACCACTGGTTCAAGAACGATTTCCTCCCAATGACAAAGTGATTCTTTTCTTGTGCGCCGAAGGAAAACAGAACAAACAACAAAAGTCCAATGACGATTCAAGAGTAATACTTTCAAAATAATATGGGAGTAGACTCTGTGGTTCTGGGATGGTTCTTCCAAAATCAAAGTCATTCCTTTTATCAGGCCGAAAGAAATTTTCAACACAAAGTAAACGGCAAGCAAAGAGACAAGTCCGTTGTCTACGTATTTTGTTCGCTGCATCAATTGGTGTGCTTTTTTATTTCAACTTTCGACTTTTGCGATCAAATGGGGTTAATTGGGCAATCTTTGGCAATGAAAAGATTCTTGATTTCCAGCCAGAACTAGCACGTCTGAAAAATATTGAGAAAAATGTTACTGTTTATGTTACTGCTGAGGTTTCCTCTGTCCTCCAATTTCAAGCAATTGCAGGTAAGAGAGCAATGGGGTACGTTTTTAGAAGCAAATAACAACACCTGGCAACATCTCACATTGATTATTTTAATTTCATTCCATTAATGTCAATAGATGCTCTGGATCAGTTGCAAAAATGCCCAGGAACAGGGGGCTTGGTAGATGCAATTCATCTGCTTTGGAACGTACCCCTACCAATCCCCTCCATATCTTCCAATTTCTCGCCATTTCATCGATTGTTACTGCCAGATTCTCGGCCACCTGTGATTTTTTCCTCGGGGCTTTCAAATAGATATAATCAAACAAACAGTCAACGAACGAATAATGAGGTTGAGATTTGTGTCCGCGATTCTGCAGTGGTCAGTTGTTTGCACTGGAATGATGCAGTTGTAACAGCATACTCGCAACAATTAAATTCTTACATTGAAGTTCCTGTTAATTTGGACAGTGAATGGGATGAAGGAGGAAAAGCTCGTACTATTTTTCAAACATCGTGTGCACCGATTGGTGATATGCGTCCAAACATATCTGATTTAGACTTTGTTCTTGGAACGGACAGTTTCAGTTTCAGGGATGGATTGAATACATCTTTCAATGATTATGGTCAGTTTTTCAAAGAAGGATATGTAGGCCTGATGAAGTCGTCTCTAACAGCAAAGGAGCTTGAAGAAGCAGCGGAGGCCATTTTAGAGCATGAAAATAAGGTTGCCAGTGCTGCACAGGCCAAAATGTCTAGCATGTCAGCTGGCAAGGCTGACAACTACATGCGTATTTATGGCGACCATGCATCAAAAGAAAGGTGTTATGCTTATGATCCGCGGTGTCTGAAAGTAGCATCGGATGAAGCCATAATATCAGAGGTGAGGAAAACGATCGGAGACGATGTTGTAGTGTATGCCATTGATCTGTTCACAAATAGACCTGGGGAGATCGAGCCCTGGCACACGGATGCCGAGCCGTATGATCGCTGTTATGGCAAGAATGTGCAGTTATGGCTTGGTAAGTCACAGCAACTGGAAAGTAAATTGATTTGTCAAAACTCGTCCTTCCTAATTCTACCACCTGTTTCTTCAGCTGCTGTTGATGGCGTCACAGAGGTATCAACGCTTCAAGTAATGACAGGGAGTCACCGCATGCCGAGCGTGAGCTGGTTGTTTGCAGAGCACAGTGTCACAGCAACAACATTAGAACAAAAGCGACAATTTGAGGAGACAGCACTTCACAAATGTGCAGAATCCATGGATGGCACGTCTAGAATAGTCATCCCAGTCGTGGAGGACGGTCAATTCATTATTCTTCACTCAAATTTATGGCATGGATTGGAAAACACACACCAAAATACACGTCGTGCCATCAGAATTTACTACACCAATCCAGAGTGTCAACCCGCATCCATCTCCAAACACAGTCACCCAGGTGTCCCACCACTTCGAAATCCTATTGCAGCCATACCCCCATCACTTCTAGTATCCGGTAATGCAGATTCTTGGCCAAATTCCAATCGAATTGTGCACAATTTTTTACATTACAAAGACATTCCACTTTTCACCGAAAGCCCTGATGAAGAAAATCGCTGGGCTGGTGTTAATAGATTTGGGTCTGCTGTTGAGGCAAAATCGTGGTCACCAGATGAAATAGCCCAAAGATGGAGAACAATGTCGATTCAGAAGGAGGCTACAAAGGACCCGGTAATTAGGAGACGTGCAACATTTTTCAAAGGCCAGACACCTTTGCTTCAGCGAATGTAAGTTTGTCGAATTTTTCTAAATTTTTCACTTTGTTGAATTTAAATCCATGCCTCGCTGCCTTGTAAGGGATTTGGAACTCATTAGGTTGGAACCGCATGAAATTGAAAACGGTCTTGAGTCACATCGTCAGCCTGAGCTTACACTGGTTATTGAAGGGTCTATCAAATCATTAACGTATCATCATTCTCCTCTTTTGGAAGCTAGTAATCACAAGCTTGGTAAGGTTCCAGATTTGTTGGATCTTGGTTTTGGAAGCATCGTCTTCCAAGATGCCCATGGGGTCCATACCAACGTAGGAGGTGGGAATAGCGGAACCTTCCTCAAAGTAAAATTTGATGCTCGTGCACCGTGGAGGGCGCCACAAAATAATGAAGAATCAAAAGGCTCGATGGCATATGTTCAACCTCTGGATCATGCTTTTTTTGTCGAGAGAGATTTCATGCAGTCAAAGAAAGTGACTGGTGAAGTGAACCAATGTTTGCATGGTAGAAATGAAAACAAAGACCGTGAATCTTTGGTTTACGTTCTGCGTGCTTCTTCATACATGAGAATGTATTCGCTTCTTGATAATGTTACTCTCTATGCGGGAAGTGTTCTCTACTATCCTTTGGGAAGCATTCATGGAATATCAGCAGTCCGAAACTCGACCGGAGAGAAACTAGACCTGGACGATCCTGGCTGGGAATCGGAAAATGCTCCTTCTTGTGTTTGGATTGATTTTTGGGCACCTTCTTCCATTGACGACTAATTACAACATCTGCTGCAGCCCTGAAAGTTTCCGATCCGCTTCCCATGGATCTAATTTCAGCATAGTAATAGTTCTCAACTAAACATCATTTCGAATGCAGTGTCATGAACTCGAGACTTGAACAATAAATTTGTTGTACGTCTATGACATATCGGTTGCATTCCATTGTCTTACACCTGATGTGTTTCAAACCAATCAAAACACTCCATATGGGGAAATGAGTTGTCAAAATGATCACGACCTTGCCTTAGGAATTTTGAAAGGTGAACAAATATTTTGTAAATAAAGCAAGAAGGAACAAAAATAAAAGGCCTGCTACCTGCTACAAAATGGTGATCATTTGATTTTAAGATGATGTTTGGATTCTAATGCCTTATTACTGCTTTCATTCAAAAGAGGGGTAAAGCTATCAGCCTGAAAAACGAAAAATATTTCATTTTGGTTTTGCATTTTATGGAAGACAAACCTACTGATCTTTTGCTATTGCTCCTGTTTTATCAGAGTCTGAGCCCTTGATTAAGAGTTTGTATGTTTAGTACCAATAATGAAATGCACACCTCTTTTTTTCATAATGTATTAAATTCCAAATCTACCTGTATTAGAGTAAAGATGGCTCAGAACTTGATTTATACTGCATTAATGTGCCTTCTGTGCCCAATCCTTTGTCAGTGCAAAGTGATCCTTCATCAACGACACCAGCATCTTCATCCCTGGTTGAAAACTGGATAGACAGGGAGGTAATCTTCCCAAAATGACTATAACCAACATTCTTCCTCAAGGTAATCTTCCCAAGATGATCATAACCAACATTCTTCCTCATTTCAACATTGTCTTGGTGATTCTTTTGTCTCGGGTCAAACCTCTTCCCTCTACATTTGTATCCTGAGTTGTGTCAATGGATCATCCTCTGAGACACAATGTGACTGGCTTGCTACATTGGTTTCCTGATGTGTCTCGACAAAGCATTACTCAACTGCTGCCCTATCATCATTATTGTGGAAACCAGACACACTCTCCTAAAAATCATTGCCATTTATGCACCAGATCTAGTCAAGTGTGTGCCAATGTCCTCCCTCTTGATGTCTAAAGTATCTTTACTAATTGCATCCACTGTGACATATGTGGCGCTTTGAGCTTAATCCTTCCATATCTCTACACAAAAGACACCAAGGTATCCTGTGAGGCTCCAATGTGACCCAAGATTCAACTGACAACTTCTGACAACTCAAAAACTGGGCACATTAAAAGGTCACCAGATAAAATCTGAGTGCCTGAACCATCCTCTCATCCTTCTTTTACCATTCACAAGTGATGGAGATACAATTTGCAAACTCCAAAAAAGATTACCACAGTCATGATTCAGCTCAAAAAAATCTTCAAAGAATCTGATGCTCCTCAATCTAAGGATTTCAATACTTCTCCTTTTTAGCTGTGCCACTTGGAAATACTTACACAGACTATATTCAAAGAAAAAATCACCAATACCCAGTTGGAATATGGTTTTCTGGGTTTCACTAACTTGGTAAAAAAGGAATACCAAAATTGGGGTTAGAAAAATCATAGTAGATAAATTCTAAGTTTGCTTTGTTTTCCATGGAAATTCATGTGTTACTTTAGATTGGGGACTAATCATTCGAGTGATGTTTCATCAAATAGGCTTCATCAGTGATATTATACACCAAAAATATTTCAAAACACTCATTTGAATGGTGCTTTTCAAATGCAAAACAGTTGGCAATGTATGCATATAACTTTGAAAATATCTATGGATTGTCCATTCAACATACCATTTGAAAGTAAGTGATTTTGCAATTTTAATGGACTAAAAGGTCTAACAAGGGACAAACCAATAAAGAGCTGAGGGATAATTTTATATTTTCTGTTTAGAAAGCAGTTACACAAAGACTGATTTCCAACAGAAAAAATAAAGGACAGTTGGATTCTAATCAAATAAATGATGATACTTTGGGCCCTGGTATTTTGCAGATCTTCTTGTGGAAAGAAAGATTGCCTAAGTTTTAAGGGCATCTGTAGGCTATGTTCAGTTGGGGGTATCTGCAGGTGAGCCATGTATGTTGGTTAGGGTGTAGAGTGGGTACTTTCCTGGTGAAGAGAGGATGTTGATACACACAAGGAATTGAAGTTAGTGGGGATTGGAATCACTAGAGATTGAAACTCATTTTCTTTAAAAATCTAAAATGGAAATGTGCTTCTGTATTTTTGGCATTCAAGATTAGAGGAATGAGTGTTGATGTTTGGTAGCCAAATTGTAGAAAGTATCATTACAATGTCTTGATGTGTTCACACATGTGAGAAAAGTAGTAAATCCCTTTGAGGTGCATTTAGTTTTTACTATTTTTATCACTTGAAAAGACACAATGAAACCACATGCAACTGTGAGTAGGTGTTAGACAGACCTTCATGGTTATGAGCTTGTGAGAAGCAATCATCCCAAACCAAAAAGGTGTGACTGGGAAGACCTCACCAGTCAACAGTTTGGTTACATACAGTGTCAATCAATGTCATTTTTCTCACTGCAAAGTTGACAAAAGAGAGCATTGTCCCCATGATCATTCCTGTTTTTATTCCTGAAAGGTGGGTGGAGTGAGATGGAATGTAGAGATGGGAGAACGTATTTTATCCTCAGAGAGATTTGTCTTGATTCTATTGTCTTGCAGGGTGATGGTGATGGTATGTGAACTCCCATTAGAGTCTGCAGAATCCTTGCATTTAAGTCTTGAATTTTCTTCAATTCTTGTACTTCCTTTGGTGTTGTGATGGTGTGTCCAGGTTGAGTTAATGTCATTAAGAAAAAGTTTGTGACTGGTGCTGGGCACACACCAATATCAGATGATGTAGACGATAGCCCCAATAATGGGCCCCAGATCGGA
>JALLOT010002345.1:0-12943 GCA_036939595.1 Thalassiosira livingstoniorum | reverse complement strand
TTGTGCCTTTAAAGCTGTTTAATGAACAACTTAATTGATGTTCTTATCCATGCTAGTGTTCTCTGAGGATTTTTTCTTTTTGTTTCCTTATTCTTTCTTTGAAACATACTGTGGACCTTGTATGTTCAATAGACGAGTTTTCTGCTGATTTTCGCATAAAAAGAAGAAAACTGTCCTTAGTTGCAGCCCACAACAGTGGCACTAGTTTTAACTCAACACTCGACCGCAGCATCTGCCATCGACCATCGAAACAGATCGAAACCATGGGTTGGAACGTTGCCTTCCTTGCCTCATTTGTAATCTGCCTCGCGTCTACTCCACTGGAACTTGCTCTTGCGATTGATCGTAATGTTCGTAAACACAGATCCACCAGAGCCACCAGAGCCACCCCTCTTTCTTATCTTTCTTATCTTTCTTATCTTTCTTCCCGTTCCAATCGTTCCAATCCTCGTTTCAGTGGGTTCAGTTCCTCCACTTTCACTTTTATTCCTCCCGCACGTGCACCACCAACACCACGTGCACCACGTGCACCACGTGCACCACGTCCATCATGTCCATCATGTCCATCACGTCCATCGTCTTCCAAAACTTGGATGGCGAGATCAACTAATAATATTTTGTCAAGTGCACAAGATTTTGACAATGACAATGAGGTTGATAAGGTTGGCACTGGAGACAATGGAGAAAACAACCAAAGGAAATCTAAAACACGCAAGTGGACCGAAAGGATCCATGGAATCCATAGAATCAATGATATCTCTGTATTTGCTCCTGGGCATTCGAACATCATGAACATCCACCACATCCATTCGAACATCCATTCGAACATCCATTCGAACATCCATTCGACAGGAGGGGTAGAGCCATTATTTTCCCCCGCACTTTGGTATAGTTCCTTTCGTTTCTTTCGTTTCTTTCGCCGATCCGACAGACCAGACAGAGCGGACAGACCAGATAGACCAGACAGTGCGAGTGCGAGCATTCGTATTCCAAGATTTCAGCAATATCCGCAATTGGAGTCGAGGAGATCAAAGTTATTGAATGATCCACCATGGAAGGATACTGATGGAAAAGATAAAATTGAGGAGCAAGAGGAGCAAGAGGAGCAAGCAGATGGCATAGATGGCATCATTGGCATCCATGGCATACTCTCATCCTTGTGGGAAACGTTGGCCAGAATCACCAGCTTGACCCCAAAGGAACATTCCACCAATTGCAAACTATCCAAAGAGGGGGCGACAAGAGAAACAAGAGAAATAAGTTCCTATCTGGCAGCATCTCGTATGGAAATCTCACACGAAGCCGTGTCTCATAGCCACAATCGCAACAATCGCAACAATCATCCACCGCCAACTCAATCAATTCCATCAACTCAAACTCTTCCAGACATTGATTGTGAATGGGCATGCATATCTCCCCAAGAGATACACAAATTGAAACAGATGAAATCACTCCTCCGGAACAAGGAAGAACGAGAAAGACGAGAAACGCACACGCACCACACGCACCACATGCATCCCACCCTTGATCCCACATATCCCGATGTCTACAGCGATTTACGAATGTTGCGATTTCTACGCAAGAGTAACGATTTGGATGTTTCCTCGGGGTGGGGGAGATATCAGTCATTTTTGGAATGGAGGGAGGGGAAGCGGGTGGATGAGATTCGCGCGGTGGTGGAGGGAGATCGAAAAGACATTGACGCAGTCAGCACTCGCGCCAGCGGTATGGGCAATATGAATTTGTGCGGGGCATCCTTCCATCCATCCAATGATGCATTCAAGGAGGTGGCAGATTATTTTCCATGCAATTTCGACTCCATGACCCACGAGGGACAATGGACAGAGGGTGCAGATGGGGCAGAGGGTGTCAATGGAGTCAATGTCGCGGTTCTTTCGGTAGGATCCTGGGACACTCCGGGCATCATGGAGAGGATACTCGCGGATCATTCTCCGACGAACCGCAACGCTACCGACGCCACATCTGCCACATCTGCCACATTCACTACATCCACTACATCCACTACATCCACTACATCCATTGACCTTTCTATGGACGACTTTCTCAACTACTGGATCTATCTCTACGAAACCATTCATTTCCATCTTCATCATCGGTCGATTCAATCCGGTGAGATGGCCTACCTCGACATCGTGTGCGATCTCACCGGACTGTCCTTGCGGCAATTCGCTCCCGCCTTTGTCCAAACAGCGATGAAACCTTGGGTTCGATTGACACAAGCGTATTATCCGGAGACGACTCAGAGGATTTACATTGTGAATCCTCCAAGAGTGGTGCATTTCGGGTGGAAGTTGGTGACTCCTCTGTTGAGTAAAGGGACGGTGGAGAAGATTCGGTTGGTTCGGAAAAAGGTTTCGGCGGAGGAATTCGTGCGAGGGCTTTCTTGAATAGCTTCGGTGGTATTTCGAGTGGTAAGTTTTCGTTCGTTGTTACTTATCTTCTCTTTTGAAAAGTCTTGCCTGATAGTTTGCAAATGATTCCACCCGGATTTCAGTCTTGGTTGCAACTCTCACCTCGGCCTTGTAAGGTTTTGGGAGGTTTTGAGTCTGGACTGAGTCGCGGTGAATCGCGGTGAACTCCCACTGTGAGTCTTGCCATTTCCAATCTCCGTTCGTACCGAACCCAACTTCCTTTCTTCGGCTCATAAAATCAACAACACTGAAACTAAAACATCAAGCTCACGCAAATCCAACTCTCATCCTCTTATATTTCAACGAAAGCAAACAATAATCATGACCATGAAACTTACATTCGCAATGGCATGCTCCATGATGCTCCATGCTTCCTCGGCCAACGGTAATAACATGCACGGGATCCAGAGCAGGGAATGGAATTCTTCAAGAAGGCGTTTGGGTAGAATGAACACACCCAATCGAAACAGACAGCTCGCAGACAGTGACGACTTTTCATTTCCGGGCAATAAGTATGGACATTCCATGAGGTATCATGCCAAATCGTCCAAGGGGCATCCTCACGGGGAACGTGTACTCCAGGAGGAGGAATTCTCCATCTCCATTCACAGTGGCAAGTCAGTAAAGAGCGCAGATTCTTCGGGTGACAGCTCGGAATCCAACGATGAGCGTCGGCTTCGTAGGGGTGGCAGGCGCAGGAAGAAAAAGCCTTTGTTTTCCTTCCCATGGAATGCCAAGAGTTGGAAGCCGGGAAACGGAGGAGGAGACTCGGATGACCCCTTTTCGTCATCGTCGTCTTCGGACTTTTCATTCTCGTTCTCGATGCCTTCGACTCCAGTGCCATCGCAGGCAACAACATCCGCACCAACTCCTGATCCATCATTTGCTCCTTCCGTTGCCCCTTCGATAGCTCCAACGGAGGAGTCCATGCAATTCTGCAATGTCTTTCTATCGTATGTCGAAGCCGCAGAATCGAATCACACTGCCAGCAATGTCACGAGCTGGTGGGCGGCATGCGACGATGTCGATCCATCCCCATTCCACAATGACGTGTGTCCCTCGGGATTGGTTTTGGACAATATTTGCCAATCTGTGGATTTTGATGTGCCGATTCAATCGGATTTTTGCGAGCCACTCCTTCTCCCGTTGAGTACTGATACTGATGTTTATGAGTCTTGTGTGGACGGATGCATGAAGTACGTCTCTATGACGAACGGGGGAGATTGTTGCTGTAAGTTTGAGGGCTGGATCTTGAATGATTTTCTTTTGGTTTGGAGTAATTCTCACCATGTTTTTTGTGCTAATCATTTGAAACATGAAGACTTGGACTGCGGTCTTACCCCATGATGAATGGAACCATTGTATTAGGTTGGAGGAGGACTCCGTGTTGAGGCCTGAACCCATTTTGAGGGATACGACATCATTAATAGATTGCTATTAGTTGGCGACAGATGAAGATTCCAAAACATACGCACAAATCAGAGCTCCCACCAATCTATTTTTGTCATTGGAACGTTCGATGTTCGATCCCTCGTTTTTTTTTCATCTTGTAGAATGTAAGGGAGATGGAGATTATAGTTCCTTTTTCTGAATCGGTATCGTGATACAGTCATTGGATTCAGAGCCAATTACCGAACGGCACATCATAGACCAGAAATCATCTTCATAAAATAAATTCTCCATTCCTCTACCAAAGTTCGTAAGCTTGCCCGGCTTCTTCTAAGCCGTACACTCATGCTGGTCTCTTCGTAAATAAAACAACTTGATCAATGTTTTTGGTTGAAAGTGTATGATATGATTAATTATGCCAAGATTGGGTTCGTTCCCATGATGAATGAAGCAATTTGTCATATTGCATGCCCTTTGTTGATGATTGAAAAGTTTGACCATTAAATTGCTTTTGTTACTGAGCCTTCCCATTGGTGATGATATTTTCAATCAAATTACTTTCTTCACTGGATTTGTGACAAAATTATCCTGGAGGATCTCCAACAAATTGAAACTGATGTATGGTGAATTCTTGCTTCATCAAAATTTGAGTATTGCAAGCCGAGTTATATATTTTTATACCAGTTTCACTTTCAATGACTACACAATTCAAATAAATCGATGGTAATATTTTTTGTTGTTACTTTGATTAGATAGATCTTGAAAAAATATATAATTTTACTATCGTTCCCTTTTCTGTGCACCTAAAAACAAATCATAGAATCAAAGCCAACCTATGTAATTCCTTTTCAATTAGGGGCAAAATGTAAATAATAATTATTTTCATTAAATCCATTGCTTGTTGGAAATGTCTCATGTAAGTGATTATTACAATATCAATATTGATAACACTGTTATCAGTCTTCAAATTAGATGAACTCATCATTCTTGTGTTGGATTCCATTAAGAATGGTTTATTTATGTTTGGATAGAATACTAACCTATATAGTTGAGAGATGTAGAAAAATCTTGAGAATATAAAGAAAAAAATGTCACCACAGTCTTTGTGGCAATTCGAAGAGCAAATTGGATTTGTTATGGAGAGCTATTAAGTTGAGAAACTTGTTTCATACTCAATTATTTGTTGTAACTTTAACATTTAGCCAACGGTCAAATAGGTAGTTGAAGAGTGGTATCAAGCAGGAATATCACATAAGACCACATAATATGATGCTGAAAATATCCTGATGCTGTAAGTTGTAAATTTAGTGGTGACGTGACAAGTTCTATTTGATTGATTGATGATAATGAACCTTTGTGATTTCAATTTTACATGATATGATATTTTTCACTTATTCAACACAACATTGAAAATCAATACTCAATCAGAAAATGGTTACTTGCCCATGGGATAAAAAATCAATAAAAAGAAAAAAAGTCAGGTGCCTTGTGGTGCAACCTATGGATATTGAGTAGTAGTACATGGCTCCTGATTTGCACTATCCTGATTTCTCCTACTATAGAGAGGCATAAATATTTACAAAGGACAAGAAAATGAGGAACATCAAAGTAAATGTCTTTCATCTGGAGAGGCATCCCATTAGAATAACAATAGAAAATTTCAAAACTCTACCAGCTGTATACATTCTGTGGTATGTTTAAGTGTTGATGTCAACCAACAATGAAGCTCCTGATATTACAACTATATGGCAACAAAATCTTCATAATCTGATAACTCTTTGAGAGCTGCATCTGATATATTATGACCAAAATAATTAGAAATTAGAGCTGTAATTTATGTTTTAACAGTCCTTTCTACATTTTTATGAATATTTTACAAAAATCTTATAATGGGAAAACTAACATCATAGTCAGTAAAAATAATAATTTGATCATATCAACATAGCAAATCACATAGATGGGACATTCTCATACTAAAATATGCAGAACACAATAAGAACCATACAATTATTGTAAATATAACATGAATTATTTTTAAAATATTAAATTACAAAGAGAAGTTGATGGTTTCTATGTGATAAGTTCCACAGAAACCTAAAACAAAGATATGTTGTCTGAAATTTGATATTCTTTATTTCATAATTGAAAAAAATTAAGGAATATATAATGCAATAACATATTGAAACACAACATTCACAAGTAATACTTAATTTCAAAGAAAAATTAGTCTGTAGACCCCAATTGGATTACTTAAAGTAATATTGAATAAATTTCACTATCTCTTGACAGCCATAGCCACGGCCATCACATTTTATTAGTTTGTAAATATCAATATGAAAATGTTGGAGAAATAAAATTTCAATTCAGATGCCCTTTACAAGAACTGAAATACGTGGCATAAAACTAATATAACATAAATTGTGGAAGCAGTGCTCAGTGGCTGCTCAGCCTTATAACTAGACTGAGCAGCTTAATAATAGTGATTTCACGTAAAACATTCTGATTTGATATGAGCTGTACCTAATGATGTATAGTTTTTTTCTTGTACTTATATTTGACCATATTCTCAATACAGTCACTAATTCATACTTACCTATTTGCATCATGTATAAGTATGCCACTGGATTTGATTACATGTGATGATAGTAGACATTCCTCAAAGGCCTTTTTTCTTTCACTCAAGTATCATGTATACTGCTGTTCTTTTTGTGGTGGAATACAGACATTACAAAGAGTAAAGACTCTGAAGAATGATAAAATGACAAGTGTTTGGATGTATTTTGTTTTGAAAATAAATAACTGGTCTGATATATTTTTGTCAAATAAACAAATATTTTTTCCATTTTTGTTTTGGACTTATAGGATATTTTTAGGCTTTGTTGGTTGTACTTTTTGTTTTTTTGACGGTTCAAAGTTTCAACTCTAAACATTTTAGTAAATGCATTTATGTGATTGGAGCAATAATACTTATAAAGTAAAACTGCTTAATCTTATTATCTGCTTTGTATGGTAGTGATAACATAGCAATAGAGAGAATGTAAATTAAAAAAAAACTTTACATTGATTATGAGAAAAATAATGTAACTCCTCTACAATAATATATTCCAAAAATGTGTTTCTTCAGACCATTGCACAGAACACCACAAAATAACAGGAGAAAGAATAGATGTTATGAAATTGGACATTCAGAACCCCTTATAATACTTTGATGATGTTATCAGAGGACAATATCTTTAAGTTGAAGTAGTTCTATAACTAAAACTGTAATTTTGAGAATATTAAACTAAATTTGAAAAGTAGTTTTTTCACAGAGGAACACAACCTTTTCAGAATGGTTTTTTAGATAATATTTCAAGTTCCAGGGATTCAAGACCCTCTATGTGTCTGTACATTTTTTGTATATATTGTCCCTAATAAATGAGCAAGATTTGAATGAGACCTAAGTATATCAGTAATTTGACATGTGTTTTTTATAAACCATTGCCGTATGTTGACTTTATTCAATGAACACAGTCAAGTCATATATTGTGTTTGGTTCCCAAATATGTTCAAAATTTGTCATTTTCAATAATCGTCCTCTGCATCAGCTCCAGAGTCAATGTCTTCCACTTCGAAGTTGACATGTTGACGAGCAAGAAGGAGACACATTTGCTTTTTCATGAGTTTGTCACTGTATGATGCTCATTGGGAAAGGAGGGTGGGGACTTTGTCATCATTCCCCATGCATAGTGCAACGCGGAGGGCATCATAGATTTGATTTTGTTTGTGGAAAAGTTCATAGGCAGTTTCTAGGACTTCTTATGGGATTGGTAAAGTTAAACAGGAGGCATTAGCAATTGGTAGGCTAATTAATTCATGCAAGACCACTGACATGTGAACACGAAACCAAAGTCACATACCTCATAATCATTCGGATCCAACATAAAATCCGCAGTCTTGATCAAATACAAACAAACTCTTCTATTCATTCCCATCAATGCTATCAAGATCCAAAATCTACTTCAGCCTCTGAACCTCAATCAACAAATCAATCACCTCAGTCTCAGCATTGTGAGCCACGTTGAATGGGACAATCTCATCCACCATTGTCAACAAATCTTGAAAGGGCTTGCCAGTTTCTGGTCCAGCTCCAGCCAAGACACAGAAATTGTATTCTTGACCAATTTCACCCAAAAGGGAACAAACGAATTCGTGGTCCCAGGTGCTGAGTGAGTTGTCGGTGGCAGCAGTGGGATTGGAATGTGTGGGGATGATGGTACTGTAGTCTTTTGAGGCTGTAAGCATAAATTTGAGGCTCTCTCTTTCCTCTGAATTAATACAAAAATAACAGTAAGAATTGTGTCATAAGAGTTGATTCCAATGGATAACTGCAGGAAAGGTACACACTGAAACTGTTCCAAGCTTCACACCACAACATCAAGACACCTCCAACTCACCATGATTGCCCATGGTCATAGCCAACACAGCCAGAACATACCCCAACCTCGCACTCAAAAACAAAGTATCCCTATCCAACTTCTCGCTCTCCCCACCCATCGATTCCACATGATACCCCTTCAACACCTCAAACTTGGGCCTCAAAAACTTGAGCGGCTTGGGCACACTCATCAAACTGCTCACAGCGCTCCTGAACTCCATCACAATCACATCCAATATCCAATGCCTTGAGATGAATGGGATTGTCACGGCTGTAGTCTCATCCTCGTTTGCTTCATTGATGAGGGTGGAGACTCAGGTTTCAAGATGCTCCTTTAGTTCGCGGTCTTCTTCCAACATGGATTTTTCATCTTCATTGGTTTTGGCGTCTTTGCCGAATGATCCATCTTTTTTCTTTTCAGTGGGATCTTTCTTTTTTGATTCAGTTTCTGCTATGAGTTCAACCGGTTTTTCTTATTGGCCTCTGTCAATAATGACAATGCTTTCATTGTACATGCTATTGCCAATTGATTTGTAGCTTAAGCTGTCTCCACTTAAGACACTCGTACCAATGTAATGAAGTGTCTGTGGACTTGATGAGAGATGTCAAAAAAGTATCATGAGATATGCTTGAGCTGCGGCAATCGCATACTGAAAGCTCAGGAAACCAACACAAATAGTATATTACATCCGGGTTGCCACTACTAAAGGTTTCCACCCAAGAAAAGTTGTTACTGATGCAAATGCCTAAGCAAGGAAGAAGAGCGGAATGATGTACAAACATTACAACAAGAATAATGTTAGAGGAAGGTAATAAAACAAAAAATCAAAGGATTGGGGACTTTCAGAGATGATGCGCCCCCAACCAAGGCGTCAATCCATTACCACGGCCAAGTCAGAAGCGACAATAAACCTTACCTGATCATGCTTGCAGATTGACAATATTGGCAGTGTTTGGTGGGGACTTCCACAACCATCGAAGGCATTGTATTTCAGGTCAGAATTGTTATTGGTGGGGAATGGCGACACTGTGTTGAAATTCTGAGCTTTTGCCATACTGATGATGCTGGCATAATTGAAGGCACACACTGCTTGCAGGGACACAACCAACATCTTTGCCCAGTGGTGCACATTCAGCTGGAGTCAACACTGCAATGGACATGGAGCTACAAAGTCCAAGAGCAGAGATGATGCACTGAGTCAGACCCACTTGAGTGAAGCTAATGCAAGAAACATGGCATTGTATGTCAATACCAATGAACCCTTTGGTGTAGCCTTCCCGTCAAAGTAGGATGCCAGCCGGTCAAAGGTTGGAGACAAAACCATCAACTATTTGATCTTCCTGCACTCAAAGTAAAACATCATACACATAAACAATGGCCAATAGATGGACTGATGAACAAATGTAGGTCAAACACAGAGGATTTGGTTTGTCGATCTTGAAGTTGTGCACTGATGAATTTGAAGAAGTTCCTGGGACTTTGGTTGAACCCATAAAGGGAAACCTTCAAATGGAGACAATAGTATGGGTCTCCATTATGGAAACTCCAAGGTTGGTGAACGTAAATGTGTTCTTCTGGGCCCAACTTGGCATGAAGGAAATCCACTGTAATATCACACTGTGCAACCTTAAGGTTGAGCACTGAAGCAAAGATCATAACCAACCTATTTGTTGACCACTGAACAACAGGAGACCAAGTCTCAAAGTAGTCCATTCCCTCCTTTTGCCAGTTGCCACATACACAAAACCTTGCCTTAAACTTCTTAATGTGGTGCCATCCAGGTAGTGTCTACATTTAAATGCCCATATTGAAGGAAGAATATTCATGTTGGGAGTACAAAGCACATAATTCCACATATTCAACAACTCCTGATACAATGTGTTCATTTTATCAAGACATGCCTTTGTGTATTTGACAGCAAACTGGCCAGGCATGGCCTGCTAATAAGATGGATTACCCTTGTTGATAGTCTTTAACTTGGCTACTAAACTTTTTGCTTACATGGCCAATAGACTAGTGTCATCAACATCCCAAGGATCAGGCTTAAGGAAACCTTGAAATTGCCCAATGTTACCAGCTGCCAAGTTGCAGTGCTCATCATCCCAAGAATACCAGAGCAGGGACATTTCTGTCAAAGCATCTCTTCAAAACGTAGTTGGAAGGAATGCCTTGCTATGGCAGATATTGTTTGTCACAGAAGCAGGATGCTGGTTACAGAGACACATGACTGAGGAGCAGAAAATAGCAGCCTTTGTTATCCAATCCCAAAAACTTCTACCTTTGACGGGACCACTTTTCCAATCAACACCTTGATTACAAAGTGGATATCTCCAATGAGGAGGATTCATATCCTCTTCACAGTGTGTATCTGAAGGAACTGATGCAATTGGAGGAGGGAGTTGAGGAGGTCCAAAGTCAAGCTACGGAGAAGGATCAGGAGGTGCAGGAGAGGGGACAGGATTATGTGGTAATGAATCCACTCTCTCTGAGGCCAAAGATGGATTGTGAGAGGCCTCCACTCCCCCTGAAGCAAAAAATGGACACAAATGATGTTGGTAGTCATCATTTGAAGGTTACAAAGAATGCAAAGGAGGATCAGAAATCACTACCCAATCTGAGGAAGAAGCACAGGGATCACCATCAATAGAAGGCAAAGGTTTGGAGGAAGGCGAATGAGGGAGGCATGTCTCTGATGACAAAGGGCATCATGTGCCAGCACCTCCTCTGGGTTGAGCCAGTCATCAAAATCAGGGTATTACTGTTGATTTCCATCCTCGTTGAACTCACTATCCAGATAGAAATCTTGGCTGCAATGGAACAAATCAGCCCAAAACTGATCTTGCCAAACAAAGTCCTTATTGGAGGACACCGTTTCAAACTGTTGTCAAAGATGGCATGGTATTGAGGAGATATCTTATGAGTTTTCAGATTCAGAATCAATGGCACTAGAGATAGAGAAGAGTGTTTGGAAGAAAAACCCAAAACATGCCAAGCTTTGCTTTTAAGTTCCACTTAGGAAGCTTCTACCTGTATTGTAACTTTGGTTCAAGAACTGGACAACCAATTTCATATGTACAACAAAGTTCATCGTGTCCAGAATGTGACAAGGACCAGTATTTGTTGGGCAAAAACCCACAATCAAGACTAGGAAGGCAGTTGTAAACCCAAGTGGAGTATGCAAGAGCCATGGGCCAAAGCCGAATAGAGGTGTGCTGAGGCCACATCATCAACAGATGAACTAAATTATCCCTAGCTCATTTGCTGACAGTGCAAATGCCCCTGCAATACAATTTTGGTGATGTGCTCCAACACCACTGAAGCTGAGATTGAGGTCGTGCTGACAGTCATGACAATGGGCACAAAATTCCTTAGAGGCAAAGACACCATTGTCAGTGTGAAATTTCTTGATGGAGAATCCAAGATTATGTGCTTGTTCCTCCAAAGCAAATTTGCCTTTAATAATGTCATTTGCCTGAAGGGAGACCTGACAGGAGGTACAGATATGGCCACTACCATCATGGTCATGGTCAATGTATATGGTACCATCACTGTAGCCTTGTGCTTCCTGACCAAAGGATGACCAAAGTTTTCATGAGGTAGAGCAGACAAAATGATCACATGAAACACAACCACCAGATTTCATGTCATTATCCCTGCACAATGCATCAATATTTTCTGACACAAAATGAGAGGTAGTGGAATCTGGGATACAACAACAGGCCTTTGCAGTGAGAGGCATGTGGCACATCAAAAAGAGGTATCGCAGGTTGCAGCATGCTTATGCTTGACAGGGATGATGGGCCTGGTAAACAGAGATTCTTCACCACAAGTACCCAGCCAAAAATGATCACTGTTCAATAACTGAACCCAAGAAACAAAAGAACAAGACAGCCAATGATACCACAACAGAAATTCCTTCTGACCTGAGGACAGGTTATGATTGTTAGTTTGAAGGATATTGAAACCATCATGAATGGGGTCACTGGTTGCAGTGAAATAAAAAGGCGCATGAGTATGAACATCTGAAGTGGGATGACAGAGTTGGAGATAATGATTGAGATTGTTGGTAGATTGGTGAGGTGCTACCAACTGAATATGATCGGACAGATGAGGAGTATAGGCAGACACATCATGACTGTCTTTACCACCAAGCACTTGATATACCACCTGTGAATTTAGGAGACAAACACTTGTATCTGGTATGTCATAGTCAGGAACCTTAATAGTTTGCTGCTGCCCATTACAATCTAGCACTGTCCAACAAACCAAACTTTCACCTGCAACTCAATTTGTTTGAGAAAGATCTTTTATTTTGACAGCACTTGGTCCATAGGATATGACATCTTCAAAAGAAGGAGACACACATACAGATTCACCAGTATCAACAATTGATGGAGGGGCTTCTGCTATCATCTTTGTATTAAACATATGGTAGAAACTGCAAGCCAATTGCTTGTGTGATAATAAACCAACTGAAGGAGTCACATGCCTAACATACAAGCAAACACAGTGGGATGCTGGGATCAAAGTCTTTCAACCAAGTACTGACATTGATTGAAGTAAGAGCAATAGGAGGAGGCTCCGGAGGTAATTGAGGTAATGGAGGTAATGGAGGTAATGAAGGTAATGGAGGTGATGGTTGTGATGGTTGTGACAGCTGTTTGGCTTGAGCTAACATCGCAAAACCAAAATCTATCGAAACTG
>JALLOT010002344.1:0-12955 GCA_036939595.1 Thalassiosira livingstoniorum | reverse complement strand
CATTTTTTCTTGTGCTTGAAAATAGAAGTTGCAATTGAAGTATCTTGTTAGGTTCCATTTCTTATAGGGGTAAAATACTGCTTGCTATGACTTTCCTTGTTTTTTCTTTTTTTTTTTGGCATGCTAGGTGATACTTTAATGCCAATCAGAAAAGTTGCTATAAAACCCTTGTAAGTGGACCATTTTGCTGGTCCACTTAGAGGCTGAGTGGACCAATTTCGGCACTTGTCTGTTCTTAAAAGTCTTAATTTTAAGGGTTTTAGGAGTGAAATTTGCTAAAAAGACTGATTAAATGATTTTTCCTTATTTTCTGATTATTTTTCAAATTTTTAGTCTGTGCAATAAAATTTCCTTATGCATAAGTTGCTAGCTTCTTGTAGTGATATTGGAAATCAATTGATAAATAAACAACCACTGGTGGTATGGTATGGTCAAATATGTTTCTAGTACTATACAGTAGAGATTGTGTTGAATCAATTGAGCCCCTTTCCAGGGCTCTATCACTATGGGAACATGCTCAAACTGCAAAAAAAATCTAACTGGTCCAGATATGGACAGGTTAGTTCTAACCAGACCAGAACTGGACTGGTTAGATGAATTGGCATTAATTTGGGTGCAATTTGTTTTCTGTCACAGAAACTCACTGTGAAATGTTTCATCACATGATTGAGTCAGTAGTTGATGGATTTTAGAATTTAGTGGAATGGTTATTGGAATGAAAAAATCATTCCTGAAGGAAAAAATTATTTCAGTTGAACGTATTTTTTCATTCCAATTCATTCCAATTCATTTCAAAATCTAAAAAATTGTTCCAATACCTGAAAAATCATTCCACCAAAATGCAAAATTTGTCAGAGATGATCCATTTGGAAGTATCTATTTTCATTTTTCATTCCTCACAACAAGATAATATCAGTCTGTGATAGAAACCAGTATCTACCTTGGTACTGTGGTACTTACAATACTTAAATGCCCAATGTTGAATGAAAGTGACATATAGTAAGAAAAATAATCCCACCATCACAAAAAATTGGTGAATTGGTACATGGCAATTTCTAAGAATTCCATCGTACCAAGGAATTTACCATGCTAGACATTACCTTAAACCTCTGAGCAATACATTAGGCCAACAACGTTTTCCAGAGGTGGTCATTTGTTGATGCCATAACCATAACACCATGTTAACAATGATGTGGACAACAGCAATTGCTGTTGAGATTTTGTTGTAGCATCAGCATAAGGTCACCTCTAGTGGATGTCTGTGGTCAAATGCATTCCTTGGAGGTTTAAGGTAACATCTAGTATGGCAAATTTCTTGTCATGATAATGGTCCCTGATATTGTAATGTGACAATCTGGTGGATCAGCGCCATGGTCTAATAGTTAGAGTATTATTAAGGGTAGTTACTACCACATGCCATAAGTAGTAAATACAACATAGGGAGACACACTTACATATATAATGTACTTACAAACTCATCTCACTGACAGCAATGGATGCCTAATTTTTTGCTCCCCCAGTTTGGATATATTGAAACCCAATAAAACAAAAAAAGTGTCATTCCTTGTTGTCATCTGGGATGAGGTTAGGACTTTTTTTGTTTTTTGGGATGGATTTTTATGCTGTCTTTTTCATTTTTTGATGCAAGAATTTTTGTGAAGACACATTTTGAAATCTTTCTAAACCACTTTTTCAATGAGTTGAATGTCAAATTTCAAAATTAGCCCCATTTGATAGCAACTTGTTAGCAATCTCAAGTTTAAATGAAAACAACAAAGTCATCTGAACTTTACTGAAACAATCCAGCAATGGCACCAAGTACCATTAGCCACTACTTCTTCCACACATAAGACCATAAAAACAAAAACTATGGGTAGGGTTACCATGAGCCAAATGATGGCAATGGCCTTGTTTGGCTGACCTCATTGTGCATCACTTCTCTGTTCTAGGTTCTGGCAACTGACCATCCCATGAAACCTGCAATCACCAATGTCACAATAATAATAAAGACATAAAATTTCAAGATGCAATCTCCTTCTCCTCCCCATATTTTGCATACATTTCAAGAGTTGGGCCAAAGAATCACTTGGTGGAGTAAGGAACACAGGGGATGTGGCCTGTGCAGTGCCTCCAAATCCCCTAATCCTAACACCTAGGGACCCTAGGCTATTTGTATTTGAAGCTTTTTGAGAGCTCCACCCTTTTCCTACTGTCAATTCCTTTGCACTTCAATGCCACAACTAAAAATTGTATGGATTTTATTGCAGGCTGTAGGGGGATCATTTCAGTCTGTTCACAAGCATAAAGATCCATGTGCACTTTAGTAGTTGATGGTACAGGAGGTAAAGAAAGACTGCAGCTGTGGCTCATACTTTCTTGAATATTATGAAGCATAATATAGCAAGATATTATTGTAATGCTTCAATTTCTCCTAGTCATTTAATATTGGATTGATTGAATTGATTGTATAGTTTCATGTGTTTGTTTCGATTGATGTTCTAGGTACCAATAGGACAATGGATTTATCCTCCTTTTAAATAACAGTTATTGGATTGATGGCTGTAAAATTCATGAATCCCAATAGAATTGATCTACTTCTGTATCATTTACATCTACACCACCACCAATTGCACAATAGCTATTGGCACCACCATCCCCACAAGAGCCATTTTCATTCTTGCCATTCTCAGCTTAGTCAACCAAACCAAATAATGCAACCTTGATCTCCCCCATATGCACCAACAGCATGCCAACCATGCCACCAACAGGTCATCTGTTGAAAATGATTCCAAAGAGATACTGAACATTTTTTATTTTATTCTTGAAAAAATCTTGTCTGCTGGCCATTGGATCTATAAAGATTATGATGGGTTCCATTGAGGATTTCAATGTAGCTGAAGATGCCGTCATTGGGGGTGGTGATGTCATAGTTGCTGGTGGTTTTGATGGTTTCTTTTCATCCTGTTGAAACATGTGCAAGTTGGGATGTTCATCTGGACTGGTACAAGAATACTTGTCAAATAAATTATTTTTAGTGATGGAATTGCAAGTCATTTGTGGATTGGGCAAGCATTGAGAAAATAGATTCCTATGAATAATCCATATCTTTGTGTGTTGGATGGCCAGTGTTTGTAATGACGGACTAGGATACAACGCACTCTTGGTGACCCAAAGCACTCCCATGCAAAATTAAGGCCTGTATTGCTGAATTGAAAGTGACAAGTCAGTCAATTGTGTGATTTGAGTGGATTTTGATTTTTCCCACATTTTTTCTCCTCTTGATTCATTGTGCGGGCAGGAGTATGTATTGACAGTTGTGGCTATTCAGTGGGGCTTGGTTGAAAATGTTGATAGAGTCAGAAATTGACACCTAACAAATTAATGACAAAAGGGGCTAATTTTGAATTTTGGTGTTCACTTTGTCAAATAAAGCAATTCGAAAAGATTTAAAAATGTCACTTTACATAACTTCTTGCATCAAAAATCAAAAAAACAGCATGAATTTTTAATTTTTTGAAGGATTTTTGATGGAATGAACTGGAATGAAAAAAATTCTTCTGAAATGAAAAAAAAAACAATCTAAAAGTGGAATGANAAATTGCTTGATAAAACTTTTCTCTGTTGTTTTTATTCAAAAAACAATAATGTAACCCTCAGGATTTTTAAAAGACATGAAGTCACGAATCTCAAAAAGTCACATTCAATGTTAAAATATCACGTTACTTTCATTATCTGTGTGTCTTGCTCATGAATCTCCCAACTAACGCATCCTAACACGTCACCCAATCAACCAACACCCAGCCGACACCAAACAATGCAGAAACAGAACAACAAAATTGCTCAGCAAGACATGCCATGCATGCAACAAGAAACAAGAGAGTGCAACTAGATAACAAACAGCATGCAGCTAGGATTGGACCATGGCTGGCGCGCTGAATAAAAATGAGATGATGAATTGTTGGAGATTGTCGGATAGGAGAAGGATAGTATTGTACATCGACCCGGCGGAAATTGCTTGGATGATAGCAAGATAGTATTGTATTGCAGGCAGGGGGCAGGGGGCAGATAGCAGATATGGTAGCAGACAGCAGACAAATGGTTTCGATTTTAGTTGGAGGGCACGCCGAAGAAGATTACAAAATACAAAACAGTCTCACAACTGCATACATGCACCATAAAAAGTATCAACACCTGCCAACACTGAAGTAAAACAGAGAACATTGACAGACATGACGACCAATTACACCAATGAGCAATACCTCACCTTCGGCACCATCGCCAACTACCTCGCTCTAACCTTCAACGCCATCCTAACCCCACTCGCCATGCTCGGCCTCCCTTCCAAATCCACCTACGACCCCCAATGGACCTCCCACGGCTATTGCGTCATCCAAAACGCCACCATCCCCACTGAAATCATGTGTTTTTTCCCACTCGCTGCGTCGGCACTCCTCGCCAAACTCTTCATCCAAACCAATGGAGAAACCCTTTCGAAAACCAATCCACTCTTGAAGAAACGAATTGAAAACTCCTCCTTCGGAAATTTTGCTCATGGATTCGGACATGTCTTCATTTGGTTTGTGGGCGAGGCTCCCCCTCCCATTGAATTTGCAATGACACCGGAAGCCATTGGGAATATTTTGATGTTGGTGGCATTTTGGGTGGGGACACTTCGAGCAGTGATTGGGGTCTCTGCCAAGGTTGCATTCCAGATGGGTGTGATAATATTAACTGTTCAGACTTTATTGGGGGTTCCTCCCGAATTGTCCTTTGCCTTCAGTCAATCGGTGATATTGTTCGGTCAAAGTTTGGAATTGATGTTTCATAAAGAGGAATATGCAGTGTCCAGGAATGGATTTTTGTATTTTTGCATTGGTGCGAGTTATTTGCCATTGTTTTTATTTAATGTGATGGAGATGGTTTCGTGTTCGGGCGGGTTTATGGGGAGGGTGAATGGGCATTTGTTGTATGATGCTTATTTGGGGATGGTTCCTTTTGGGATTAATTATTTGGTGAGTGAGATGGGAAAGGTTGGTGGGAAAGTGAAGAACGTGTAGATGGGTGAAAATTTAGTTTTGTTTTAGGATTATAGGATAGGTTTTGTTGTGTGATGTAAATAAAAGTGATCATGCGTGATTGTATTTTAATAAAGTTGTTAGGAATGTTAAATTTTCTTTTTGCTTTTATTTTGAGTAGACACTTTGTAAATTATTCGTGCAGTTAAAAACACCACGCACGACATTTCAATGAGCTTTCATTTCCATAGAATTTGGAATTTGCTCTTAGTATATTTTAAATTTTTCTCAGACTTCTTTAACCCCTCAAGACCACCACATCAATCCTCTATAATCTTCAATTTCCCCTCTCTCGCCTCCACCTGAAACATGTCCACCCCCAACTCCTCCGCAAACCTCCTCGGAACCCCCTTCTCCTTCCCCCCACAACAAATACTCAACACCACTCCCGCCCGTCCACCCCTTCCACACCTCCCCGCCCGATGAGCATAATGACTCGCATCCGTGGGCAAATCCAAATTAATCACGTGTGTCAAGTACGGAGCATCGATGCCTCGAGCGGCCATTTCTGTGGCGACGACGATGCCGATGTAGCCTTGGCGGAGGAGGCGGTTGACTTCGGTGCGGTCGGATTTGTTGGAGGTGGAGGAGGTGGGTGATCCTCCGTGGAGGGGGGCGGCGATGATGTTCATTTGAGCCAGCTTGGATTATTGCATGGGGTAGAATTTAGGTTGTAAGATGAAAATGATGAGAAAAATGAACCAAGGAGCAATGAGATTGAGTATGGGTTGCCATATGATGCCATACAAAGTTCAACTTCTTGCACTAGCTTCCCCAAATCTCAACCCTCACGACTTACCTTTTCAATCACAATATCCACTCTCCTCGGACTATCCACAAAAATCAACACCTGCTGCGGAACAGGCTCCGTATTCAACACCTTCCTCACCGCATCCAATGCAAACCTCCTATGCGAAACAAACAAGGATCCATGAATGGTAGTCTTGCTCACTCTCGTCGAAGTACTCCTACCCGAAGTCACTAATAAATCATCCTCGTCGGCAGTGGCGTGAGCATACCCCGGTCGGAGATAGTCTTCTACATTGGCTGGTGGTACTGCTTCGTCGTTCGTTGGTTTCCTTTCTCCAGTCCCTTCCTCATTCAAAGGATGCATCATGTCCGAAGCCGTCGCTGAGCAAAGTATCCTTTGCAATGATTGTCCGTGTTGTCGGTCCATGGCCGACATGATGGCCGTGGTGGGTTCTTTGTGGGCATCGTATTGGAGGAGGGCATCGCATTCATCTAGGACGATGGTTTGTAGGCTTGATATTTTGAGTTTGCCGCCTCTGTTGGATGGAAGAAGCATTTGGATTGAATGAGAACGTGAATGAAAGAAAATAGAAGGAATGAATGAAAAGTTTCATGTTTGCCATCTACATTTTTCTAGAATAGAATCAGCCATACCAAACGAATAAATGTTTGACATCAGATCATACTCGTTTGCCACACGAATTCTTTTCTCTTCTGACTCTTGAGCAAAATGCAATGGTGCAATTCAATACAAAGCAAATACAAACTCTTTCCAGAATCCATTCAAAGAACAAACAAAAACGGAATAGCCACGGCAATCATCCAAGCCTCTACAAAACTCCATAAAATGTTCAAAACCAACAAACAAACGAACTTGGACGATTCCATGCACAACTCTCCAACTTCTACTCTCCACCTCACTACAATCAACGCTACTCACTTGTCACCCACCCTCCCCAAAATCAACTCCGCCACCCTCCCCGGAGTCCCCACCACAATCTCCGGTTTCGCCTTTCGTATCCTCTCCACGTTCCTCGAATAGGGCGTCCCCCCAATCGCCAATGCGACATTGATTCCGGTCCCGGAAAAGAGGGTGCGCGCCACATCAATGATTTGGGAGGCGAGTTCTCGTCCCGGTGCGAGGACTATGGCTTTGGGGTAGCCGGAGGATGACTTTGACGATCCATTTGGTTCCATCTGCCCCAATAACTTCTGACCCAAGGGAGCCAAAAACGCCAACGTCTTTCCGGACCCCGTATGAGTCGAAACCAACACGTCCTGTCCCGAAACCACCGCTGGACATGCCTTTTCTTGCACGTCCAATGGAGTGGGACACCCCAACCCTCCCATCCCACTGCTAGAACTGCTAGAACTGCTAGAACTGCGAGAACGGAGGTTTTGGAGGAGGATGGGGTGGGTGATTCCAATGTCTTGCCAGGTGCGTGTTTTGGACGTTTGGGAGGGGGATTGGTGTTGGGGATGGAGGATGGGACGGGGTGGTCCATCCATACCATCCATACCATCCATACTAATATCCATATCATCATCTTTGCTTTCCATTTCTATGTCGTCATCATAATTAGCCTCATTTTCAGCTAGCTCATCCTCGCCCTCGCCATCCTCACCAGCATCCTCACCAGCATCCTCACCATCCTCATTCGATAAAATGTCCTTAATTCTCCTCTCCGCCAATTCCAAAGTGAGATACATCTCTTGCCCACGGTCATCCAGCATGGGTTCCGACCGCTTCGGTGGGTCTTTTTGCTTCTTCGTCTTCTTATTCTCTTCTGTGACTGCGTCTCTCGTAGCTCCTTTCATCGTGTTCAATTTTGCATTCGATTTATTTCTGCCGGCAGTTCCTGTGCCGATGGTTTCCCTGGTGCCGATGTCGCGATTGTCTCGATTATCCCTATCGTCTCGATTTGAAAACATGCCACCTGTAAGTGAGGATAGGGCAGTTGCCGCAGTGGAACTCGTTCCGCGTCCTCCAGCCCCTCCACTCCTCCCACTCCCCCCACTGCCTCCAGTCCCTCCACTCGCCCCACTCCCACCGATGGGACGAGGGGCAACCATCCCACCAATCCCTCCAATCCCTCCATACCCACCTTCATTCTCAAACCCTTCATCATCCTCATCGTAGTATTCCCTCGATGAATCCAAGGGAACGTTGTAATACTCCTCCCGATGGTGTTTGTTTTGTTCGTGTTGGTTGTTTTGTTTGGTTTGTTTGTTTTGTCTCTTTTTTTGCAGACGTTCTTGATTGGCACGGACTCGGTTCAAGATTGCCTCTTGTTTATTTTGTCGTCCGTAGTTGTCATTGTTGCCATCATCGTCGTCATCATAGCCACCATATCCACCATAACTAGAGCCATCATCATCCTCATCATAGCCATTGTAGCCATTGTAGCTGTCAAAGCCATCATCATCATCGTCAAAAAGACCCTCTTCCTTGGCCCAAGGATCAATCACACCCCTCCTCACCTTTCCTCCCCTACCTGCCCTGTCATTGGTTCCCCCCGGCCGTAAAACCGCCGCTCCCATTCTTGTATTGTCATTCCTGGGTTGTTTTCCCTTGCGTTGCATTTTATCGTAGGAGTCATTGTAATCCCGATCTTGGAAGGAGAGGACGAAGTCCACCCCGCCACTACCTGCACTTCCTGCTACCGATGCTCCTCTACCTCCCCCACTTCCTCCATCTACCCTTCCACTCCCTTCACTTCCTGCTACCGAGCCATTTTCCATCGTGTTCGTCGGCATACTGGGCATAGTGGGAATCGTAGGCATCATGGAGACAGGAGGAGCAACCGTCCCCCATCGTCGTTCGAGAATGGCTTCCAGTTCCTCGATGGATTTGTTGGTTTGGAGGGGGGGTCCTCTTCGCTTGGAAGGATTTGCCGGATTTGCCGGATTTGAAGGATTTGCCGCCCCATTCCAATTTTGGTTTTGAGATTTCGATTGCTGATTGTATCTCGATTTCTGATTGTATTTCGAATGCTGGTTTTGTTGATTTTGCTGATGTTTTTGTGATTGCATCGATTTATTTGATTGAGATTGATTTGATGGTTGTTGAGAATGGGATTGTTGTTTTTGCTGTTGAGATGGTTGCTCCTGTTGCGGTTGCTGTTGGGTTTGTCGGGATGCCAAAGCAGCCGCACTGGGATGAACTTGCTGCAAAAACCTTCGCTTCTTCTTTCCAGCTCCTCCCGCTCCTTTGGAGGAGCACAATGCCGTTCGCGATCTCGTCGATCTTGTCGATCTAGCCGATCCAGTTATCGATGATATTGATGGAATGGGTGGTATCGATGGTATTGATGGAATGGATTGTATCGATGGTATCGATTGTGTGGATGGTATGGATGATGTGTTTGGCGTAGAAAATGCATCGACCAATAACGGAGGAGTGGCAAGAAGTAAGCAACAAATGTGGCAAATGTACCAAATGTAGCAAATGTGGCAGAGTAAGCACAGCCTCTGAACTTGTATTGATTTGCAAGTCATCCTTATTTTCATGGTTGGGTAGATGATACGAGATGAGTATGACATATGATTTGTACTGATTCGTCAACGTTGGTCTTTGGAAACCCTCGAGACTTTTCACTTCTAACAGCTTCTAACTTCGAACAGCTTCTTACATCCAAAAATCTCAACAGTTCAGTGAAAGTACGTTGCGAAATTCTGACTGCTAGATTCCCGTGCCGCTAGCTAGCGCTCCATTCGACGTTGAGCTTGTTTCAATCTTCAATTCCCAAGGTTGGATGGATGGATGACGGAGGATGACGGGTGGAAGGAAGGAAAGAAAATGAATTGGATGGGGTATGCTTGGATTTATTGGAGGATCCGTTGTGTCATGGTGAACATCATCATTGATCATCATCTGTCTTGCACCCGATTCCCCGCCCTATCTACGTAAGTAATTAGTAGTACTTACTCTAGTATTATTTTGACTTGATTTATCTTCTGGCTGTAGTAAGTAGGTACTGTACAATACCTACGTACCTAGAGGTAGTAGTAGATAGAGTACCTATTACTATCTGGCATTTTTGATGGATGCGATTTCCCGTGATACGATGGTTCATGGTTGTCCGAGGTTTGTTAAAGCCGATCCTTATGTGGAACGTTGACGTCATGCAATCACCAGTCAAAAATATAAAAAAAAATGGAAAAAATCTTTGTAAGTAATATACCATAGATACTCCTACAACTACAATACCTACTACAATACATAAAATATCTCATTGTCAGGCAATCAAAATACTCTATGGAGTATTTCAGTTAATGATTTTCAACTTACAATAAAAACACCATAACTAGTCAGATTTAAGTATTTGAAAGCACCATTAAAACCATCTTTGTCTCAGCTTTCAGAATCATTATCATTTGCCCCAATTGGACAATTTTTGAATGAGAAACACCCTTTTGACTACACCATGGTAAAAATTTTCCATTTTTTAACTCAATTTGTTGCAGTATCTAGACTAGAACTTGTAAATTAATGGTATTAGCACTAAACAAAGTTAACACTAGCTACTTTGAGTTGTCTGGGGTAAGATCTGCTTGGCGGATTGCCTCAAATCAAGGTCCTCATGGTGTTCAAGGCTAGATTTTGGGGACGGCAATGGCATTGATCAAGCGCCATCGCCATGACAGCATTGCTGATTGTGGGATGTAAAACAATGCCAAAACTGTCCAGAGCCACATATTGTATACCTTATCCCTCTGGGTGGATTGTTGTGTGCTCCTCCACTCCCTGCCAATTGAAAATCACCCCCGAAGATAAAATTTTATGTTCCAATCAACAATGCCGTTGTCAACTACATGTGTCGTTGGCGTTAAACATTTGTCTGGCAAAATTAGAGTCCACTTCTTTTGTCCAAATGCTTTTAGTTGATTGTTATGTCTGTTCTGGGTTACTTGGCATCCAGAAACACCCAAAAACATGCCAAGAACAACCCTTATCTGATGTAGAGGCCATGAAAATTTGTGAAAATTGAAGCCTCGAGCACGTCAGTTGAGTGCTTATTCTGACACCTCTGATGGTGCCAGAAATAACACAGCCACTACCAATTGTCAGATATATCATCTGACGATTGTATTGGTGTTTATTTTAGCTAGGTTTAGTAGATTGAAGTCTGAATCTACAATAAACACTGTCATGGTTGATGGCAGCAATCCATGTGACGTCAATGAGAGCCGTTGGTCCCAGGCACCAATTCAGGTGCTGGGACCAACCGTGTTCTCTTTCCCTGTGTCTTGGCTCTTAATTGAGCAACTTTTTATTGAAATCAAGCCTGTTGTTGCAGAGAGAGTGTGTGTGAAAACGGAGGGTACTTTGAAATACTGCAGCATTTTTCAAGTGATGCCATTGTTAGTGCAAATGGCCATAACTTTGTATATTCGGCTAGTAGGGACCCCATGAAAATGTGCTCTAAGGCCAATTAAAGGTCAGAGAATCCAAAAATGACCTCAGATTGGGCTGTAAGTCAAGTTACGACTGAGTGAAAGGCCTCTGGAAAAAGGTCTTTGAAATTCTCTATGGAGTATTTTCCCTCATTTTGTGCATACCATATACCATACCACAGTACCAAATTGTACTTACTTAAGTACGCCAATGTACTTTGTAAACAAATGAGAAAAAAGTAAAAATGTACCTGATGTCTTAATTTTTTTGCTTTTCACATCATATATTGCTAAGGCACGTGGATTCTAGATTTTTTACTCTCTTTTATGTTCTTGGCCCAGAATGAATAAATACAGTTTATTGTATATTCTGTGACAGCCAATAATATTTCTCCCCTGTGTTAAGTTTGAACTGTAATGGTGTTAGGTAGAATTTGCACTCTTGAATTACATTCAACTTTCAAAAAAATATGACAATGATCTATGACTTCTCATGGCTATTACTGTGATGGAAACTATTTTTCAAAACTGGTGAAAAAATAGACCACAGATTATTTTTTCATATACCTTTTTTATGCTTATCATCTTATTCATTACCATAGATATTGAAGTTCAACCATGAAATTTGTCATGATAACTCATAATATCCATGAAATATTCACATATGATCATGAATATGTAAGCTTTGACATATTTTTTCCATGAATCCTGGTCTTGGGAGTTTTTTTGTATAAGTGACCATTAGCAGCTTGCAAGGATGCAAAAAATCCTCCAAAATTAAAAAAACTTTTGTATCAAATATAATAGATTATTTTCTTTTTACAAACACATTACTATGTCAGATTATTGAATTTTTGGATCCCTGAACTCATTTTTTAACCATTAGTTTCAAATTATGTTTATCTATTTTTCTGCATTTTGTCACCTTTTATTAGGTCACATTAGCATCCTATTTTGTTTTTGAAACAAATTATTCTTCAATGAAGTCTTTATTTTAGTCACCTTTTAGCACTTATAATGCCAGTTTTTAATAAATATCTTTCCACATGATCATCATGAATTTTTGCATATCAAGAATGAAATTAGAAATACTTTTATCTACCATTAAAGATTCAAATATATTTTTAGTTTTGAAGAAGATCAGGAGAAGAATGTTTGTACTTATGCAAAACCCAGAGCATAACCTGTGAATATGATATATTGCTTTTTTGTTTTTTGTCAGATATTATTTTCAATTTGTTAAAACTCATGGATTTATAAAAGGCAACAATTAAGCTACTACTTGGTGAGTGATGGTACTTACTTTTTTGAATTTTGTAATATTGGCAGCATACTACAAGTGTTCCAGCAATCTGGCATACATCTCTGCTGTTTTACAATTTATAACTCTGACATTGATTTTTGTTGAAACTTGTTTCCAAAGCATGCAAAAGTCCAATCAGGGAGATCCCAATTTCATCTATATTTTAGCAATTTTTTTGTAATATTTTCAATAAAATTTAATTTATTATTTAAAATCCAAAAATGTTGCAAATACATGTTTTTTTTAACAAAAATTATCGCTAATGACATTTGAAGACATAGTCATTTTTGTTGAATACATTATGAATTTCAATACAACTCAATACGACATAGTCATTTAAAGAATCGTATTGAATGACCTCAATACGACAAAATTGTTTTCAAATTCGTATTAAATGACCTTCAATACGACATAGTCGTAATGAAAAAAA
>JALLOT010002343.1:0-12930 GCA_036939595.1 Thalassiosira livingstoniorum | reverse complement strand
AATTTGACTCGACTGCAAAAAAATGAAAAGGTGTGGGCAATTAATCGGGACTATTGTAGTACATTACTTTGGTAAGTAAGACTTACAGGTGAAAAAAAAAAATCCTCTAGTACATACTATCATACATACCTCTCTAGCTAGAGAGAGAGGTAAGTAGTAGCGTAGCACTTAGATATGCCAACGCAAAACGCCTGGCAACACGGCACATAAAAAAAATATGTTATGGTAATGAACCACGCACTTTTGTGTTGCTGTGGTAAGTACAATACTTACCGTATATTTGCTTACAAAGTTGACTTGCTACATGGGGGGCAGGGGATATCTAAAGATCTAGTAGAGCGGATTTCTCAAGATCTAGCAGAGGATTTGATAGTAGTACCAAACCATAAGTACAACATAGTACTCATTGAGATGAATGTCATGGTATAGTTTTAATGGCTTGCTTCTATATATTTTTGGAAATATAAGCCCCCCCAATAAAAAATTATCAGCTGTTTCAAATGATTTTCCTACTCCCAGATAGTGCCTTATTCTATTGAAAGGTTACAAAAATGCTTGATAAATCTGTTGTGTGTTGTGTTACCTTTTGTATTTAAATTTTCTGAAATAAACCAAAAATCTTTGATCCTACATTTCTTCACAATGGACTGGAATATTACAAAACTAAACACACCTCTGGATTTGCATGAAAAAGGGCTTTTTTGATGTATGGTAGGCTGTGTATCTATGAAAACTAAAAATTTTAGTTCACTTTGTAAGCAAATATACAGTATGGTACTAGTCATTTAATATTTTAACTTGTGATACAAAGGAAATTCCATTATTTTCAGACAAAATTGAAAAAAAATTTAATATGATATTTGAAATTTTGAAGCATTTTTGGATAAGAAATTTGCTAAAATAACCAATTGTCTAAAACTTTTTGATAAAATCTTAGATATGTTTTGAAAAGGCAATACTATTTGTTGAAATTGAATTGTTTTCAAGTGGTTCCATACAAAAATAAATCTTTTTTGAATATTAATTTTGAGTTGCTCTCTTTGTTATCATAAAAATTATAGATGTTGCATTTTTAATGTCTTATCTGGATTTAAACCATAGAATTTTTCAGTACACTGTGCTTAATTTTTTGTCACATTATTCCTCAGAAATATTCTGATCTATTCTGATCATGACGCAATTGTTTGTGCTCAACTCTATGAAAATTTAACAGAATGGTTTTAAAAAACCAAAGAAAATCACTTAATCATTTTTCAAATAAAATGAATTGACAAAGATATAAGCTCATTGGAAGTTCTTTGAAGTAGAATGTGATTTTAATGTTATGTGTATCTATTGAAAATATATTTTAAGATGACTGTATTTATTCTTCATGCCTGTAATTTAATACACAGTTAAATTAAATATATGTTACTTATATGGAGAAGTGGTTTGTTATGATAGTTCTAGTTTTCAAATGATGATAATATTAATGAATTTTTCTGCCAGTGTCTATATATTTTGATGCTTCAATTAAAAAAAAAATGACTCTCTTTGTAGATTTAAGAATTGTAAAATGCAATCCCAACCTTGTGCATTTTGATACATGAGTTCAGCCTAGAAAACTGATTTGTCAGAGTTAAAGGCATGATTCTGTTTTTGACATAATTAATTTTAGGAAATTCAATTTCTAGTAGCAAAAAATAAAAGTCTGGAGCTAATATATGGGTATATTAATTATAACTATCACAAATAAATATGGCCAAATGGATAATAGTATGGGCATTTCACTTTACCTGCTACTACTGCATACAAGTAGATAGGTATTATACAAGGAAATGAACTCGTTGTTTCTTGCAGTTGCATTTTTCCCTAATTGTTTCTGATTGCTGGGATAATATTACTTTTTTAAACATTTATCTATCGCTAATTATGGGGCAATTAGTAAGTTAGCTAGAAGTAGGAGTAAGTAGTACGTACTTGTACTTACTTAAGTACTCGTAAGAAGTAATAGGAGTACCAGGTAATACCTCTTATTGTACCCTTATTGTAAGTACCTACCATAGCGATACCTCGTGAAAGACCCTGAAAGCCGCCCTGCTTCTGTGCGAAAACGAATCTGGGCCAACATTGGCAATGACACCATCAATTTCCGCAAAATAAATATTATTATATCACGCAACCTGGGCCATCACAAGAATTACCACACTACTACTATAAGAAAGTTGGCTTACGGTGTCCTATTCGGATCGTCAACACTTCATAATTGCCATCAACATCCATTCGAACCATCGCATTGAAGTGCCTACCCAATATCAGCACAGGTCATGATGGATGCTGATCCAACACAAGATATACCATTGGCGGCCACTGAGCAAGGAAATGACGCCGAAATGATGGACACCGATCCAGCCAATGAGGCTGTTAGCAGCAATGCCGACCCAGGCATGGCAGAAAAGCCTGTCAGTCGCCTGATGATTACCAAAATGGTGAGAGAACCTCGAAATAATGCCATTGCGTGCCCCTCAAACTGACTTCGTATCGCCTCTAACTTTGTCCCCAATTGTTGATCTAATATGAAATCGTACCAAAAGGAACTCGAGAACTTCAAAAGTTATGCTGGTGTCAAAACAATTGGACCATTCCACAAATGCTTCTCCTCAGTGGTGGGCCCCAACGGATCGGGAAAATCCAACGTCATTGACGCTATGCTTTTCGTCTTTGGAAAACGTGCCAAAAAACTTCGACTCAACAAAGTATCTGAACTGATTCATTCTTCGGATGCCTACAAAGATAATCCATTGGAATATGCTCGAGTGTCAGTGTTTTTCCATGAAATCATTGATACAGGTGAGGGCGACGACGATTACGATGTCGTGCCTGGCAGTGAAATTGTGGTTTCGCGAGTGGCTCGGCAAGACAACTCGTCTCAATACAGAATTGGCAAACGGAACAAGTTACGGAACGCAACCTTCAAGCAGGTGGCTGAGTTTCTTGGATCCAAGGGGATTGATCTTGACAACAATCGTTTCCTGATCTTGCAAGGAGAGGTAGAGATGATTTCTATGATGCCTGCAAAAGGTAAAACAGAAAATGACGAAGGGCTCCTAGAATATCTCGAGGACATCATTGGTTCAAACAAGTACGTTGAAGATGCCAACAAAGCAGCTGAAAAAGTGGAACAGTTGTCAGAAATGCGACAAGAAAAACTCAATCGCGTGAAAGCTGCGGAGAAAGAGAAAGAAGGTCTCGCAGGGGCTAAAAGAGAAGCTCAGGCACTGGTCGGCAAAGACCGCGAGATTCGTAGGAAGAAAAACATTCTCTATCAAATCAGCGCAATGTATGCGCGTAGAGAAGGGGAGGAAGCTCAGGGACAAAAGGAGGAACTTGCCGAAAAGCTTGAATCAGAAAGGGCAAAGCTCAGTGCAGCGGATGAACGCGTGGCTGAAATCGAGAATGGACTCGCGGAGCAAACAAAGGAATATGACACAATTCATGCGCAGCTTGTCAAGACCAAAGAAGAGTATACATCCTATGAGCGTCAGGATATTCAAATGCGCGAGAATATCAAATTTGAGAAGGGAAATATTAAAAAGCTAGAGGCAAAGGTCAAGGCGGAAACTAAAAAGATCGATGATGCACAAAGTGCCTTGACTGAAGCCGAGGAAAGCATTCCAACTCTAACAGAAGAAATTGAAACGTGCACCGAAAGAAAAGCGGAAGAAGATGCCAAGTTGGAAGCAATTTTCGAGGAGTCAAAGGAAATCACTGAGAAACTTCGAGTTGAATTGGAAGAAAAAACTCAAGAACTCGCACCTCTTAAACAAGAGAGGACTTTATACCAGAACTCTTTGGATACTGCTCAAATGGAGGTTAGTCTTCTTGAGGATACAGTGTCCCGTGCGAAAGAGCAGCTTAAATCTGCCGAGAAGGAACTTTCGTCATTAGACAGTAAGCAAACAAAGAAAAAACAAGAACTGACCACCTGTGAAAATGAGCTCAACGAGTCACGACAACGCGTGGAACAGGCTGAGGAAGAATTGAAAGCGCTTACCGAAGAGGAGTCATCTTTGGCGAAGAAAAGCACTGATCTTCTGGTGGGTGGAATTCTAACTTTCTGTTGATCATGTTTGAACGGTGCGTAGACTCACCTGTTCTTTGTTTTACTTACTTTGTCAGACCCAGGTCGAGGTTGCAAAGGCTTCCATGCAAGCAGTGAGGGGGCGATCGCAGGTAACCTCAGCCATCCTAAAGGCATCCAAGAAAGGTGGAGAGCTTGCAAATTGCGGAGTAATGGGGCGCCTTGGCGATCTTGCCACAATCGAGGAAAAGTACGATGTTGCTGTATCTACCGCNAAGTTTGAATTTGTCGCCTTCAAACATGATTGGTGCCTAAGCATATTGTAAAATTGAAACTTGAGAACTAAAAAAGGTAGTTTTAAATGCGTTTATCAAACAAGCACCAGTAAACCCCAAAAATGACAAGCACCAGATTCTTTTCACAGCTCACATTGCTGATATGTATTTAGTTACCGTCATCTTTCTTCTCTTTCGTGGCCGCGAACATACCGTACTGCATCAATCCCCTCTTAAACGCCCGATGCATTCTTTCTAGGCAATAAGCATCCCTCACGCATTTCAAATACTTCGTTGGTTTGAATATCCAGCCCGCGGGGTCATACACGCCCACCCAAATTGAATGACGCCAAGAAGCAATCGTTGGTTCGACCCAATCAGCAGTTTTGACTGGTCCCATGAGCTTCGTTGCATCAATGAGTTCTTTGTATGCTTCAATTGAAATGAAATATGGGTGAGTCCTATCAGAGTTAAAAACAGGAAGTAACAAATGTGAGTGCGCGTCGGTCGAATTTCAGTCTGAGCTTTCCACGGAGAATTTGTATGACAAATGTGATGGCATATCAATGATTTTTACAAATTGCATACCATTCTTCGTAAAGGAACCTCAAGTCGCGCTTATCTCTCTTATCAAAAGGCACCTCTCGATCATCTCTCTGACACCATGTTGCCATCACGAACTTCCCTCCAGGCTTCAATACTCTCATCATTTCGTTGATGTATGCTTCCTTGTCGGGCATGTGCTCTCCACTCTCACACGCCCACACAATGTCAAATGAATTGTCAGGAAATTCCATTTCTAAAGCATTCATCACCATGAATTTAGCATTGGGAAGGTTTCTTTCTTGCGCCAACTCTGTCCCCCTCTTCACTTGGTTGGGACTGAGGGTAATTCCAGTCACCTCCGCCTTCGGTCCGAGTTTGTCTGCCAAATAACGCGATGTCCCTCCAAACCCGCAACCCACGTCCAATACCTTAGCCCCAGCATCCACAGATGGATCAATGCCTCCAAATGCCATCATCTCATCAATAAAGTCATATTTCGCCTGAATGAAATCCTTCTTTTTGTAACCTTCTGCCATTTCCTCTTCGTTGTAGTAACCAAGATGAATGTGTTCCCCCCAATAATATTCAAGAATTCCATCCTGTGTCCAGGCATCGTACTCTCTAGCAACAGAATCTTCAGAGTAGGCCCTCGATGGACGGTCGAGCACAAGTTTTACTGCTGCAGTTGATGCCACGGCTGCTGCGGCAGCAGCGGGGATTGCTGCTTTGGTGAAGACTGTGGTTTTGAGCCCCATGGAGAGTGAGGTGGTGGGGCGTTTGCTACATGTCCGCACAACAGGGTCCACATTGTATGAGGAGTGTTTGGATGAGCGAATCGACAAGCTCTGATGGGTAGAGGAAAATGCGGATGTGGAAGCAACGAGGCCGATGCTGATTGCTCCGAAAGATCTAACGAGTCTCATGTTTAATTTGTTCATGCCTTCCCTTATCTGATTTTTACTTTTGCTGTTCCTCATTATTTTTGTGTCTTCTGCAGGTTGCTGGTTCCTGCTTTCCGCTCTTCCCACCTTGCTCTGTGATTTGTGTTTCTTTGTTGTGCTTGCTGAGCTTGCTTTAGTATTGCTGACTTTAGCTGAGCCATTCCGCTGTGGTGGTGGCAAACATCGCGAGTCGCGAGATAGAGATTGCGAGTGGCGAGTCAGAAAAAGACGTCGTAGGACGTCGTCTGTTGATGAGAAGATGATTAAGATCGCGGATGACGTATGCACGAGATAGTTCATTCCTACCGGATTAAATCCTACCGGATTTTACACAGGAATTAATTTTCCAAAATAATACCTATGATTCTGATATAAAAATAGTAGCCAAATTTATTCTTACCAACACATGTCACATGACAATTTGCCACATGAAAGGTCACATAATTTTTGTGATCCACCAAATTCAAGACATGTGATAGCATCTTGACTTTGTGTCTTCCACATTACTTTCTGGCATGATGTTTGGGCACTTACATGTGACCATGGCAAGTGGCATTCAGAATAAAAAATGGAGAAATTGAAACAGACACTCTCTAGATGCAATAGACTTTGTCAAAACAAGAATATATTGAAAATTCAAACAAGTCTAATGACATCATAGCCAAAATTGCATGAGGACATTGGGTTAGTTTACCACAGTAACTGCTAAATTTACATTTATTCATAGATTAGAGCATATAAAAACCATAGTTGGAAAGCATGAAAACATCATTACCCTCTTAGAATGGTTTGTTTTATGAAAAATAAACTTTAACATCGATGCTAATAGCTGGTGAACTTTCCTGCTCTTGATGATAACTAATTATTGTGATTCCAAAATATTACTACACATAGAATTGTTTGTCTCATATCTAGAATTCTGAAACTAAAGTAAAATTTGATTGAGATGGTACTGTACTTCCTACAATGAAAGAACTTATCATCTCCTAGCACATTTTTCCTCTCCACTCTAAATGAAAATGGTGCCATCTTGACTATTGGCCTTATCAACAGGGAGCCGCTGATAATTTCAGAGGCCATGAATAAATGACTTGCTCAGTTCAGTGGCACACAACACAAGGTTCTACCATCCATAGCTGATAGTCATAGAGAGACCAATAAAGAACAGCAAAAAACATAAAACAAATAATGACATGAGAATCTTGGCAACAACAAAAAATAAATAGAGACTACCTAATGGAAACATAAAACAGAGCATAAACACATCTCTATTGTCTATGGCAATGGTTATGGATGAATTGATGGTTGGTGGAGTCAGCAGGGATCATGGTCATGGAGCTGATCAATGAAAAATGGCAGTCTGATATCATCTCCAAGTGGCCCCAACTATTCTGTAGCAAGAAATTGAGAGTGATATTTGTTTGAACAGCAGTGGCAAGTTTCAATGAACCAGTAAAGGAAAGAAAAGTTGTAGGTGGAGTTGGAGGGGCTTGATGTGATTTGGGGGGTGACAGCAATTTGAGCATATGGAAAATTTAGAGAAGAAAATGGTTGAATGAGTAATGAAGGTGGGGGTAATGGTGTGTTTGATGGGGTTGCAATTGAGGGAATAAAGTGCTGAACATAAGTTGGGGAAGGTAGGAAATAGAAGTGAGTCAGCATTGTGTCAATAGTTCAAGCAATTGCTACAGTGGTGGCAGTGCAGGAAGATAGCAATGATGATGGAACAAGTTCAAACAGTATCAAAAATTAAATCAACTGCAATATCTTACATCAAGAAATGAGACAGCAGAGTTCATGAGATGATGTCAGGAGAGGCTAAGGATGTGGTGACTGTGAGGTGTAGGCATTGGAAGTGGAAAAGGCCAAGGCAAGGTAGTGACATTAAAATTGAAAATGATGGAAATCAGTAGTACAACAAAGACAACTTATGACAATCAATGGAAACAAAGGGGTGCAGTTGTAACAGAGAAGTCAATGAGGCAATGTCTTTGTCAGGGAAGCCAAAGTGGATGAGATATCAAAGATGAACATGACAGCATTTGTAGCCAGAGAGCAAGTTAGATATTGTTAGCCAAGCAAAAGTACTTACAGTAATAGATTGTGGGATATGACAAGTAGATGCAGTGGATGAGAAATTGAGGGGAGTGTGTTGAGGCAGAGAGAATGCAATGATTCCAAGCAGCTCAATTGACAGCAACCATTTTCCTGAAAATCATCTGCTGTGACAGCAGGGGCAAATGATGAATCGCAATGAAAATTACTAGTGTTATATGCATTGACAGCTGGGAAGGTATGAGTAAGTACAGGCTTGTACCTACTATGGTGCAATACAATAGCTACTTGTTGTGTTGCCATACTACCTCTTACTAGACGGTGTTACTTTTATGCTGTAAGTATAACTATCTTAGTTATTACCATGGTTGTACTTAATTAGAGCACATGGTAGAAAATTGTAAATGGTGATGCAGATCAAAACATTATCCAAAAATTAAACATTTATTTAGTCTGATTACTGATTAATCAATAAATAAATGTTAGTACTATTCTGGAAAAATTATCCTAGCTATGTAAAATTCGGTAGGGTTTAACCCGGTAGAAATGAACCATCTAACAGTATGTAGTATTGTAGGTAAGGCTGAATGAGTAGATTACGAAGGATTACTACCATACGACAGACTACGACGGATTTTATGACACAGCAGCTTGCATCTCCGCTTCTGCTTGGAGGATGGCAATGGTGATATCGGGGATTACAAAATCCAAAATCCTCTAGATATGCACAACGAAGCTCCATCCATCCGCTAACACCAACAAAATGCTTCTGATTTCTTTAGCCCTGGCCTTACTGGCTTCCACCCCTAACGTTGCCATCGCCTTCTCTCCAATTCCCAGTCCAAAAAATGCCGTCCACATCGGCACCCAACTTCATTCTCATGAATCATTTTTTCCAGGATACGATGCTGTGCTGGATCAAAGTAACCAAAATAATGAAATGAACAGAAAAAATACACAGAGTCGCCGATCAGCTTTATCTCAACTCGCAAAAATCACCATCGCAGGGGCAGGATTGGCATCCTCAATCGTTTCGCCAGACTTGGCACTGGCCGAAGCTGAAACAATGGAGAGAGGTGGAGTGAGATTGACTCCATTTAATTCATTAGCGTTTAACTATCGTGGTGAGTTAAATATCGGAGGATGAATAAGTTTGGAGAGAATATTAAAGAAACAAATGGGGCGTTTGGAATATCACTTTCTTCACTTTTTAAAAATTGTGCAGAAAAGCTTTGTAAACGATGTATCGCGATGGAATAAATGATCGCCTGCTTCTCAAACCTCTTGTTGATTGTGAATTAATGATCAAAACTCGTCTCAATCAAAGCATTTTGCCTCTTTGTATGCTCAACACCTGTTATTTGACATGAAATGACGCAATCCGAAAGGAGGAACAAACCCCACTCAGGATGCCTCCGGACTCAATGAACCTTCAGTATCCTATGCTGATTTTTTGCAGCGCTTGGATTCAGATCAAGTGGCATTTGTAGAATTTCTGGCACCGAATGGAGATGTTGCTTATGCCACATTCAAATCAACTGATAGTGCAAGCTCTGGACCAATACGAATTGGAGAAGGTTACCCTCTTGAGGTAAGTTCCTCAAAAACAAATCTATCTGTTCCTTGTCATTTACATTTCTTATGAAATAGTTTTTGTGCTAATATCAATACTGAACTCACTCTTGGAAAATTTGAATGGCCTAAGGATCCGGAAGGATGGAGCAGTCCTGCATTTGTTATCAAAGCTGTGGCAAAAAAGGGCGTCCCTTACAAATTTGTTGTTCCAGCGTTAGCAAACTACAAATAGACACGTTTGATTTAGATAGGACATGCACATTTTGTAGATGTTTAGGGCTCTTACAGTTATTATAATGCTTAAAAGATTTTGAAAGTGACAAGACCAGAGGTACGTTGCTGGCTTCCTGAGTCGTGCACTTGGTCAAGTCATGGAGAGATACAAATTAAAATTATAATTTTTGAATGAAGTAAAAATCAGTTTCAAATCGATCTAGAATAAGTTGTTGGAAATTTCCGCCTATTCTTTTGAGCTGAAGAGTGCTTTGGCTGTTGAAAATGAAGGACTTCGATCGGATCAAAGACACGACATAAACTAGTCAGAAATGACCATGGTTGTGTTTGTGTCTTCTGTGTGTCTCGATCTGTCAGAACTAACATAGTAACATTTTTTACTTCACCGTATTAGAATTGGATCATTCCCTTCCAATCACTAATTATTAGTTTTGAAAATAGACCAAACTAAGTTACTTTTAACTTTATGAGCAATTTCCCTCGTTTTGAATGTACTTTATTTGAAACATTTATTTACTTACACCTACACCAGCACTAGAAGATACTGGTCAAGGGTGCATGTGAATTTTAGGGAGAAAGGGCACAGATGCAACAAAATGTTTCTCGTATGGAGTCATTCTCAATTCTAAAATATTCAGCTAGAATGTAAACTTATGAATTATAATTGATGCATCCTTAAATTCACATGTGAACCTTAGCTGCAGATGTCCATGACATGTCATGTACCATACATGATGTCCGTTATCTTGCATACGTGAGTCAAGTGATGCAATGACAGTATGGGTCACAGTAATTGTTAGTGATATCATGTACTGCTGCACAAGGGGGACAGTATTTACCTGTATTTAATGCTTAAAGTATGTGATACATGCATAACTATCATATCTGTATTAATTTAGGTACTTATTTTTTAAACTTGTATGTACAAAGGAAATTACATTTTTTGAGTCATTTTTTTTATTTCTACATAAAAAAATACATTACAGAGCTGTAGAGAGTCATGCAAAATATAAGACCCAAACATTATTGCACTTTATTGTTTTTTATCAGTCTCCTGCATGCCAATTGACATTGACAATGGTGACACAAATGTGCCGCAATCAAGCAGCTCTCTTGATTTCCACTGTGGCAGAATGTTCCTACCATTGCAATAGTAATAAAGAGAGCTGCACCCATGGCTCATTCTTGTTACCATTGAGTTGGCAATGGATGTAATTTCTATCATTATGGTGATCAAATGATGCATGAGCCATGTCAATGGCTCATTTGATTGCCATAGTGACGATGGAGTCAATTTGAAAAGGATAGATGATGCTATTGAATGAGCCAACTGTGCATCTGGCCCTAGCTCATTTATATAATGAGCCACAAGCTTGGCTCATTGAACCACCACAGCATGGCAAAGAGCAAAACTTTTTGGTTTGTATCTCTTGACTACTTATTTTAGGAACAATTTAACTAACTTACTAAACTTGAAATTGTCAAGGACAATTAATTTCCTAGTTTTTAGGATCATCTTGCAATGATTGTCTGACACACCGTCATGGACTATTGCAGTGAAAGCCCTCATCACCCATGGTTGGTAGGCACCAGCAAGGTCATCTTGGTGTTTTTTGTAGGAGTAAGTACCAATTGAGATAAAGCTACAAGTTAGATTTCAAATGCTCTTAGGCCAATATCAAAAAACATGATAAAATGTATATGGGCTGACTTTAGATTACTTTTTACCTTCTTTTGTACTTATGATGTCTCATCTTTTTTTTTTTTACAAAATGATTACCTCTGAAATCTCTAAAATACAAAGTCTTGAAGATGTCAGGCCAATGCTTTGTTTTAAATTAGTTGGTGCTGAGTCAAAATGGATACTTAATTGTTCAAAAGTTTATACATTATATTGATGATTGATATTCATCAATAGACCATTGTAAGCACTTCTCAACAAGAATATTTATGGTTTCATTTCATTGCAAATTTTATTGCAAGGAGTTGGTTGAAGTTGGTTGTTTGTGCCATTGGCTTTCACCGAAGATTAACACTAATCCATTCTTGTTGGCAGTACTACGTTTTATGCCACTTGTTGCAGACATACATTATCAAGATCGTACAATGAATTTAAAGCGATTGCTTTGTAAAATGATATATATAGTACAATCTTGTACATTGCAAATGTGACATGAGAGGACCTAATATTGATTGAGAAATAGCTTTTGGTTTTTTGATATTTTGTGGGGTTTTTGATATTTTAATTTCAATATCTGCCTCAACTTTCATACTTAAGACTAAGGTGATATTATACCTATGTTTAGAAATAGTTTCAAAATTGATGTACAAAATTTGACATTAAATTTCAAATAAAAATATCAATGTTGCTGTTTCTCAGGTAAAAATTGTATGGAATTCGATTGAATTTTTGTAAAACTAAAATTCTTTGTTCAGGGGGATTACATAACCAGAACCATATGACTGATTGCCATGAAACCTTTGTTGAGTTTAAGTGATAAAAATAGGTCACACCTACTGTTTTTCACAGATGGTTTGATAATGGGATATTTGAAGCCTTTGAAGTAAGCTCTTAAAATAGCAGGGGTTGTAGCAGTCAACCAAGGTAATTGTAAGTATGTGGAATGCTTATCTCCTTTAAAAGCAGACTCATTTTTTGGGAGACATTTTTTTGCAAACATGTAATAATAATCCTATGCTCTATGAAAAAATAAAGTATGGGTAACAGGTACAATTTATAATTGCTACATGTTCACCCAGTGCCTGGGACATTGTCCTCTGATATCAGTGAACAATAAAACATCAAGAACTTCCAATGGCATGTTTTTTAGCTCTATCATGAATCCATGCACATCACAATATCTAAATATTAATCCATCCAGCCAGCAACCAGCAACATAACCAGCAATTCCATATATTAACTCTCAAAATTTGCACCATTGAGGCTGTGGGGATTCGATTTCCTTCTTTGGCACTTCATAGTACATCACTTGAGAGGGTCATGAGCTTAGCTGTAGATGTCCTGTGTCCTCATGTCCCCTGAGGGGTGGTTAAGGACATGATACAAGGACATGTCCAGGACACGTCCAGGACATGTCAATCCTGTCCTCTGGACACGTCCTAAAAACAGCTCAATTTCTAGAGAACAGTGTACTTGTCCAAAAGATGTACAAGGACATGTCCAGGACCCATCAAGAAACACATGATATATCAGTTGGTGAGGTCACAACATCAATCATTTCAG
>JALLOT010002341.1:0-12964 GCA_036939595.1 Thalassiosira livingstoniorum | reverse complement strand
TACTAAGCATGTAGGAGTAAGTAAGTATTACTCCCACTAGGTAAGTACGATACGAGTTTATAGCTAGGTAGTACTTATGTAAGGTAGAAGTGTACTCTAACTCTTGATTTGCTACGCTACGACACTATCTATTGAGTTTTTCTACCCTTACTTCTGGGGGTAAGGTAAAACCAACCTTTCCAATCGATTGGTATGGGTCATAAAGCAATAACCACCAAATCCATCAATGTAATTGTCATTTAACACAGGAATCAACTGTTTTCACCATTTTGGACCATTTTTCTTGACAGTAAAATCAACTTTGAAACTAAAAATAAGTAATACAAAAAGAGCAAAAATTTTCACAGTACCAGATTTTATTATCTTTAGGTACATTAATTGTGAGTAACTCCTATCTACTTACCAGTTTGAACTATCAAAAAAGTATGTTATGCAATTTTCTTTTTGAGATGGACATTGAAAAAAATCATTTGAAACGAGTGAAAAAAGTCTTTAGAGCTTTGCATCTCAGATAAAACTCAATATTTTTATTTGATTTTGTTGCTACTCTAAGCTAATCACATAGAAAGGGCAGGAAAAATTTAAATAAATATTGAGTTTTGACTGAGCTCTGCAGCTCCAAAGTACAAGTAATGTCAAAATAATTCAAGAGTACAGTAAGTAGGTGACAAACAACTACCATACAAACACTTTGCTTGCAGAGGTATGTATTCTAGTATCTATCTAGATCAACCACATTTACCAAATACCAAAAAATTCAAATAATATTTCTCCATGTTTGAAATGAAAATGAGTATAAAAAATAAACAGAAGGTTTAAGATGAGAATTTTCAGAAAATGAAAAATGAAGGGAACTGAAACTGGCATTGAAGTGCATCTCAATAAAAATCAAGTGAAAAAATGGTGATAAAATTCAAAGTCCAAAGCAACATGGAAGCTGCTGGAACTTATCAATTGCCATTACTGGCAGGCTTGCCTTGACACAAGGCAGGAATGGCAAGTAGACACAGTCGCCTCTGCTGTGTCATTTTTATAGGCCTTTAGTGTTTCTGTGGCTTGAATGGTCTGATGTAGGCTGCCATAGAGGCCATGGATGAAATGGATCCCTTGAGAGGCATGGGCTAGATGACAGTAACAAATGGTGACATTTTCAGAGGCAAAGTCAACCAGAAATGATTTCAGCAAAGCTAGCTGGCAGGTGTGTTGGACATTGTTTCCCCTTTACACCATTAGCGTGGGTTCCAGGCAGTACTACGACCTGGGACCTGGCTGTCTAGCTTTAGGTTTACACGAAGACCAGTAAAGCATTGGAGCATCTAGGATTGGTAGGTTGGAAAGGTGGCAGCAGTGGTTGTCATGACAGGTGAGAGGTTAATTTTTGGGATTATTTGAAAATTATCTAGTAAATTATGCGGTTTGTTGAATCCCTTGTATCATTGGACTGGCTTTGTTGAAGCATGCTTGATCATCAGATCCTCAAAAAATTGGACCCACTTTGCTTATTGTGCAATTTTTTTAACAATGATTAAGAAAGTGGTGCTGAGTAAAAACTATCTTACTAAATAGTTTTGGTGATAGGAGGGCAAGGTAGTGTTTGTGTTATGTCTTTGTCTCACTACAATGCTGTTCAAGGATGAGAAATGCCCCAAATTGACAACAACTGATTTTAATTTTTTTTATGTTGGATTCTGCTGAGGAAAAATAACATGTCATCCATTTGCCACTCAATATAAAAAAATCACATAGGAACAAGTACATATATTGTATTCTACAAGAAACATGCATCAGACCTACTGCAAACTTAATGTGTTGTGATCGCTAGTCAATCAATAAAATGTGGTCAATAATCTTTGCATGTCAATATCTCAGTTGGCAATTATGCTCAAATATGAACTCTGATACAAAAAGTGGGCAGTTTTGCTCAAGCCAGTCTCAAGTATACATGCAGAATGCAGATAAAGGTAGCTAGCTGGGGTCAAATACTAGGTTCAGAAATAAACTAGGTCAAATTTGAGTTGTATGTAAAATTAAAAAATTAAAAACTGTAACTATGCCATTTCTTTGACACTTCTGTTTGTATTTAGAGCTTATTACTCTAATTTGTTTTTTTACCTTCTAAGAGTTGTTGTCAACCTGTAATAATGACTGTATTGACGAGCGTATTTGGGTACTGTATGGAGCGGCAAAGTTGATTTGTACACTTAGAATATAATCCATATGCAAAAAAATAGAAGCTGATTTTACATTCTATTATTTTGCATATGGATTTTTTTCAAGTGTACAAAATGAGTGTGGATTGTGTCATATTTTTACTGATGATTGATTTAGCAATCAGCCAGAAGCAATCAAGTGATGTGTGTGGCTGCTTAACTGAATTTGAAAGAAAACAGCTAAACTCATGAAAGTATAAATTTTCAAATGATCAAGTTAGCTTTGAAGGTAAGTAAACCCTAAGCTCAAAAAAATACAGTACTACCTACTTACCCAAATACGCTCGTCATCAATACAGTCATTTTTACAGGTTGACAACGGATCTAAATTGATAGTGACAGTTGGTTTTGTATCCTTAGATGACTTTGAAAAATTCAGTTTGTCATAGCAATCCAGGACTACAGTATTGTTATCCGTACTACTATTATAATATTGTACCGTAGTACATATTATGGTACCATACAAGCAATATCATTGCATCATCATCATCTTCTAATCTGCCACAGATCGATTGTCGTTATCATCCGTTAGTTATCTCCGTCCCCATTCAGCCCTTTATCTGCCATTGCAAACGTCATCGCGCGCAGCTAGCCTATCATCTTCTATCTACCTACTTATTGGTGCGGTTTGTCGAGGTTTTGATTCATTATTATTATTTGTTGATTATCACTCCTACTTATGTTCCATTTCATTTTCATTAATATCTTACCAAAACTGCTCCAAAACGAATATTTGACTTCATTTTTGTCAATCACCCGGATAAGATCAGCTTTCCATCAACTGTCAACTTCTTCATCAATCTCAACATTCCAAAATGTCAACGCCACGCAGTAGTGACCACTGTCTATTTGCTGTCCCCAAAAAGGGTAGGCTATACGAGCACATTACCCAAATGCTCAAAGGTGCAGGCGTTGATTACCACCGTGAACCACGCCTCGACGTTGCCATGTGCAAAGATCTTCCAATGACATTGGTCTTCCTACCGGCATCTGACATTCCAAAGTACATTGCAGAGGGTAACGTCGACATTGGCGTCACTGGAATCGACATTGTAGAGGAGAACGGATTGGAGGTTGAACGAGTTATGAATTTGGGATTTGGAAAATGCAAACTCTGTGTTGAGGCACCTGTGGGTAAAGTCAAAGACGTAAAGAATCTTGCGGGGAAGCGTATTGTTACTAGTTTTCCGGAGCTGACAAAGAAGTTCTTCGATCCTATGGATGCTGAGAAGGGTGTTAAGACAAGTATTAGATATGTTTCGGGATCGGTTGAGGCTGCTTGTGGACTTGGTTTGGCTGATGCAGTTGTTGATTTGGTAGAGACTGGCACAACAATGAAGGTATGGATCTTCCGATTTTCCCTTTACAATGGTTATAGGGTTGTTTGAGGCTGGGAATATCTAGTTTTAACTGTTTTCATTTTCATTATTTTTCCAAAGGCCGCTGGTTTGGAAGTTGTTGCGAACATACTCGAAACAGAGGTGGGTATTTTTTGTGTGAACCGTTCGATTCTGCAATGCGATCTTGCAACAATTTTGTCATCTCAACAAACATTTTTGGACTGCAGTCAATCCTCATCACCAACCCTAACTCTACTCACCGAGACATTATCAATTTACTAAAACACCGAATCGAGGGCTACATCACTTCTAAAAAATTCGTAATGGTGTCATATAACTGCAGTAAAGAAATTTTGGAAACAGTCTCAAAAATTACTCCTGGTAAAAGGTCTCCAACGATCACTAGTCTAACAGATGGTGGCCATGCTGTATCGAGTCTCGTGAAAAAGAGTGAAATTGTTAAGGTGATGGATGAACTTCATGCGGCAGGGGCACGTGACATTTTGGTCTTTGAACTTTCAAATTCTCGTATGTGAGTGTGACTGTTGGCAGAACTGCGTTCTCAAAATGTTGAGTCATAATTGCATAGGGTCCAGGAAAATTCTGGTGAAAACTGTAAAAAACTTGACTTAAATATAGTTACCAAATATCTGATTGGATGGGTTTGGTCAAATGTGTCGTGAGATAGATGAACTAACTATTCAATTCCAGCAGAAGCATGAAACGTCATTTAGCATTTTTCACGCAGCTTCTGATATATGAACAAGGGCTAAATTGCAACTATCAGCTCATATGATACCACATCACAGTGTCTTGGGCAGGATGGTGACGAAGTGTTGTAATAAGCAGTGCTCACTAACAAGGTTGTTCCTTAGTTTCCTCGTCCCTATCAAGTACTGAGAAACTAACTTAAAAGTGTAACTTCTCATTATTTGACATATATAACGATAAGATAACGCTTACAATTCAAATAAAGATAAACCCTAACTACTTATGTTCGAATCTACATACTTTGTACAGTTTTTTCATGAACGTATCATGACACAAAATCAGAAATGAAAAAGGAAACAAAGCCCGAGTATCTAAGTTTCGACAAAGCAGCCTATGCTTTCGCACCAGTTTACAAATGCATTCCAATGTTTGTCTCCGTCCTTGAGTGTGTCGGCATCTCCAAACACAATGAGACCATTTTTGGCTCGTGTCAAAGCGACATTCATCCGACGCCAATCAGTGAGGAACCCTACCCGACCATCTCGGTTTGAACGGACAGATGAAAAAATGATTAGGTCGCGTTCTCTCCCTTGGTATGAGCTAAGACGAGAGAAGAAGGGCATCGCGGTAAAGGAGTGAAGCCAATAGGGAAAATGTGTCGACGTAAGATAAGTGTGGCAAAAATATAACTGAATCTTATAATGAAATCATCGGACTTACTCCACTGATTTAACCTCAACTTCTGATGGGTATGTCAGAGCAAGGTCGCGGAACTCTGTATCTCCAGCCATCATCGTTTTGATTAAAGCCACTTGAGAGGAATAAGGTGTTACGACACCAATTGACCCTCTGAAAGGAGATGTAGTGTCAGACTGATTCTGATTCAAAATACTTTTCAAGAGAAGCAAGATTTCCCGTGCCTCAGCTTCGTTTCTGTAGCTGCTGTTTGATGGATCAGAAACTGACAATGGACTTGATAATGGATCGCTTGATGAAGACAATTCCCCCCTGCCTTCGTTATTGCGGCCGGCGACATTAACGAATCTTAGAGAAATCTCTGAATTGTCAGCAGGGTAGCTGGAATGCAAGAAATTGGGAAACTGCCGTAAATCGGTTAATGGGAGAGGGGACGAGAGGAGCCCATTGTAAAAAATTGCAGATGAAAACGCAGCTATCGACGGGTGCATTCGGTACTGTACAGAAAGAAGAAGTGACCCTGAAAATTGCTTTCTGTAAGAAACAGCACCCTCTCTGTCGGCTACTCTTGACGCGGCTTGTCTTGTAGGTTTGCAGTTCAGGTATTTTGTTTCTAAAGGTGTATTATCTTTTTGTGCAGATACANCTTTTTGTGCAGATACAGTCACTGGCTGAGGGAGCACTGATGCCAGCCTGGACATGAGAGACACGGACAGTGGTGAGCTTCCAGTAGATGACACATCACTTCTCACTGTTGGCGGTAGCTGAAAATGCAAATGATTGTCCAGTCAGTTGGTATTGTTTCGAAAGAAAAATTTCAGCTATCAATATTCAAAAATGACCGTACCTGGCAAGGATCGCCTAGCATTACAAGTGACCGACAACTGTTAGTAGCCACAATGGGGATCAAGCTCGCGGGCTCCACGCTTTGACATGCTTCATCAATGATGACAAACGGCGTTGAGAGAGGGGGTAAATTGTCCGGTGCGAATTCACGGAAAGTTCCGAATTGTGAAGAAGATCCCTCTCCAGCCGCATCTCCCTTTCCCAAGCCTCTATTCATTGTCTCGTCATCATCTGGATAAATACCACATGCAGCTAATAGTTGAGAATCAGCGGCACCTATAGAAGTTGCTACAATTACATCTGCCTCTCGAAGAGCCTGCGTGGTTTGCAACATCAGAACCGTTTAATCTCGTTTCGTGAAATGACAGGTCAAAAGGGTAAACAGATATAAAAACTCTCACCTTGCAAGCCGCGATATTGCAAGCCTGAATCGAGGCCTTAACAGCAATAGTCGCTTCATCCTTTTGTGAACGCATCACAGAGATCGAACCTTTCGTCTTTTTCTTTGTACCACCGTCATCAAATTGCTTTGCTCTCGCAGTGGCCTTAGCAGCATCTTCCAACGCTTTTTGAGCTCCAGGATCACGTTGAATGGCAGCATCAAGCGTGTAATCCCACAGAGATTCAGAGACACCCGACGGTTTACCTACGCGGACAACACGAAGACCGAGCTCTAAAAACTTTTCCGCGAGATTATCTGCACCGACATTGCTGAAAGCTGTGGCGAGAACTTTGCAGTGGGGTGATAGATTGCGACATTGGTGGACAAATCCGAAGGCGATTGAACCAGCTGTTGTTGTTTTACCGGTACCTGAGAAAGATTTTTAGACAAAAAATCCCGCGTTAATCAATGTGGAAAAAACAAAATCAAATGATAAGTTTTGATGGAGCAAGATTCAACTCACCTGGTGGACCCTTTTTAATGCCAGTTCATGGCGCAGAGTTGAACATAGAGTCAATCATTAGACCTAATGAAAAAAGGAAAGAACAGACGAAGAGAGCAAGAAATTAAAATCACCTGAATAAGAGTCAATCTACGTGTGAGTGCTGCCCTGATAGCTGTCAACTGCGGTTCATTATAGCTTGGAAATACTTCCGTGGGATTGGATTTAATGAAATTCAATACTTGGTTCGCCATTTGAACTGATGTTGGAAGAGGAGGCTTTGCAAGTTTTTTTGGCTACCATCAACAAACAGGAATAGTACAATATTGCATTGTAAGATAAGGTGGGGAAAAAACCATGTCGCAGCAGAATGACCTTCACCGCCTACAAAGGGACGTACCAAATCTCCCAAATTAGTCGAGGCAATCCCATCCAATATGGAATTCATCTCTTGGCTATTAGCAAAAGTTGAAAGTATCGCCTCCTTCAACAAATTATCCATGTGAAACCCACCCACTCGTTTTTTCAGATCAGTTTGATTCGCCCCACCATTCCCTTGCTGTTGCTGCTGCGGCACGGAAGTCAATTGCCCCAAAGCCGCCACCATTCGCTTGAACGGAACATCAGAAAAAAATCGATCTACCCTAACACGTAAATTAGGATCACCCTTTCCTTCATCTCCCTTATTATTTGAAGCTGGTCCAAACGCTCCAGAGAATTTTCCAGCGGGGATAATGACATCGAGGTAGCTTGGTCCTACATTCAATATGCGAGCTTCTGTTAACACTGCATCTTTGTTTGTGGGTAGGGAGGACGTTCCCAGAAAATCTCCCGTTCCTCGAGGCTGCATCGATATGACAATGACGTCATTGCGTGCAAATTTATGATTTGGTGGTAGTGGCGATGGTCTCTTTCTTTGTTCTGAATTTGGGTTTGTGCTATTCTCTACTTTCTCCATTTCTTCGTTTGCGATGTCTGTCGAATAAAATGTGGTTGTTGCATCGAGTGCCTTTTCAATTCGGTATACTTCATCGTTGAATAAATTTCCACGCCGTTGAGGGTGCATGTCGAAGAGGGCATGTCCTGATTTTTCCAGCGAGAATGGATCGGTGATGGATGCTTCAATTCGGTTGATCACTTCTGTTTCCTGCAATGATTCCAAACCGATTGCAAAGATAAAAATCGTATTTCATTTATAGTTCGGTGAAAAGAAAAATGAACAAGATGGAAAGCAAAGATTCAAGATTTGAGATGGCAAGAAAAAGAACATCAAAATTTATCACGAAAAGAAATCCGCAAAATTTGAAAAACAGAAAAGCGTGTAACTTACTTCCATTTGATATTCCTCAGAAATAAGCTCCAGAAAAGTTGAATGATACGAAGCCAAAGAGTTATACAGCTTGAGCCTCTTTCTTGCCCGTCCCCTTCCCCCTCCTGCAGCGTGTTCTCCACCAGCAGCACCGGTCGGTCCCAACTGAATCTTTTTCCCCACCCACTGCCTCTTCTCCATCGGTGACGATAAAATCTGCGTCGCCGTACTCCTGGAAGTATCCTTTACAAATGATGACGACGAAGATGAAAATGAGGTTGTTGATTCACTGTTATCCATTTGACCGCGTTGCAATCGGGCGGTACGTTTATCTGAGGCTTTTTGCTTTCGCATGACGAGGTTGGAGATTGGGAGCATATTTCGCATACTTTGCATATTTTGTTGTGGAGTGATGGATGTGCCGTGGAACGAGGAGGATTGAGACCATGCTTGGGTGGGATGCAGTGCTGCGGACAGGAGGAGGAGGGTGGCGATGGTGGATTTGGGGAGGGCGGGTTTGGTATCGGCATTGGATCGTTTGGGCGTGGGGGTTTGTGCCGGTGTTGGTGCCTGTGATGAAGTTCTTGCAGGATTGGATCTCATTTCTGCATCGATGCTGGATACTACTATTACTTATGCTGACAGGTTCTTGCTCCGAAGAATGCTTTTTGGCATTGCTGTATTTCAAATCGTTTTGTGTCCGTCCACGCGATTGTAAATTGTAAAATGAAAAAGGCACTTAGAGATTGCCCAAACTAAAAAAGGGAGCGAGGGAGAGCAGGCAGGTGTATGGTTTGGCGTATGATGTAGTACTTATGATGTACTTACTAACTACCATACCATACAATAAAGTACCAAAGTACTATCATATTAGTTCCTGCTCATTCAGCTGTTTTTCTTGAAGCTCAGATGCTTCAAAAAGATCTTTGTCCGACAAAAAAACACCTTGTTTTAAAAAGGACAGATGATGTTGTCTTTGGCGTTATGCGGGCCGGATCAAGCCGGACAGCACAGAGCACAGATCACAGAAGATGCATCTCCCTGATTGGGACAAAGGCTGACAAAGGGAGTGGCCGGAACAAATGGGTTTTGAAAATAAATGGGTTTTGAATTTTATTTACGCGTAATGACTATGGAGAAAAAATCAAAACGCTTCAAGAACGCGTTTGGATTTGGCTCTCCTTTGGGGTATTAATTTTTCTTTTCTTTTCGACAATCCACTAATTCCTACGTATAATCGTACGAGATTTTACTATCAATGATTCTGAATCCATTTGATTCCTCCACCGCCTCTGGGCTAAGAAGTTCGTTAGTAATTAAGAACAATAATATTACTCTCTCTAGAGGTATGTAGGTAGGAGTAGTAGATAGAAGATACTACTAGTACGAGTATTATTTTTTATTAGGAGTATTGTATGTAGATTCTCTATCTCGCTCTCTAGAGAGTAGTAGTAGTATTATTTTTCTCCTACCTACCTACCTACTTACCTCCAGGTACAATAATACTACTATCTGAAAGTACAATACGAGTACCTACTTACCTTACTTACAATACCACAATTGGCAATAATAAAGCAAGATTCGTATTGTGTATTCATATGGGTAATACATAAGGTAAGTAAGTACAATACAACAGTGTCATTGCCGGAACTTCCTTTTTTGCCAAAAAGATTCTTTCAGGAGGGTGCAATAATTTCAGCGACAACTGGTGGCTTTGATCATATTATTTATCATATTGTTTTTTATTCATAAAATGAAACTTAATAAAAAAAAACGAACAGATTTATGACAAAACACAGCCCAAAATGATGTTTTCCAACAATTTTAATGACACTCTATGCCATTGCTATTTTCAATGATCAATTTTGAAGTTAAATTATACAAAATCCATGCTCTATTGAATTTTTTTGATCTCAAAAAGGAAAATTATGCAAAAATCTTTTTGTTACCACAGGAGTAAGTAGGGTGATGCTTAATGGGCAACCTACTTGTGATGAGAAAAAAAATTCAGTATGACTCCTTGGTTTGCACCTACTATTTTTTGTTTTAGGGGTGAGCTGAGTGAATACCACACTAAGCATCAATATTTGAGAAGAAAAGATATACTTTCAATGGAAACTTCTACAAAAAATCACAATCTCAACAATGAGAATACCCAGCACTCATATCATAGCCATGATCATTCTTGTTATCAGAAATATTGAAAAATCTTTTTGGTTCTCTACATGATATCTAACTATTTTGATATGGATATTTTACTGTTCATAATGTATGTTAATTTGGAGATGTGATCACAGTGAAAATATCAAGTTCATGTATATTGTTGTATTTATGACTGAACTCTCATTCAGACATAACATTGCTGTTGTTCCTATGTGAGGAAAATTGTGTATCAGAGAAATGAGAAAAAATTTCCATTATCTTTATAAAGCTTCATATTGTTGTTACTGTGAAGAATTGGTCTTGACTTTGTTTTATGCATTGAAACAACAAGCTTGGACATTAAAATCTTCCAGCCCAAGTTGTATTTCTTTGGGTTTCTCTTCATTTATTGGTAGAACAAGTGCCCATCACAAAGTCAAATCACTATTGAATTGGATCAAGTTTATTTCATTGTTGAATGTGTCACTAACAAAGTTTTGACACAGCTTTTATTGTTTAGTTTGTATTTGCATGATGCCCTAGCATAATTTTTGGGTTTGAAGCAGGTTTTTCAGAGATAAGTCCCTTTTATGGATTCTGTGTTCTTTTTTAATATTTGAAGACAGATTGACCTTGCTCAGTCTTTTCTTTTGCTTTTTAAACTTTGCACAGCTTTCACAGTTTATTAATCTACTTTTATTTTAACAGATAACAGTACCATTAGCACTATTCTCTTCTAATCATTTTTCATGAAAAAAGGGTTTTTTGCTATTTGATTGGATTATTCAAAGTTGATTCTTAAATCACATGGAGACAAGTAGTAATTCAACTAAAATATCAGTAAAAATTTGGAAAATACTGTTCATAGATAACATTGCCTTTTGCTATGAAAGCCTTATTTGGTATGTTCATTGTTTTGATTTCATATTTATTACATCCTTAGACACATTTGTTGTAAGCTCCTCAGACTCAAAAAATGTGTCAATGAGCTTGTGTTGTGGGATATTCTCTAAGCTTCTATGATATATTTTTATGCTCAATTCTCATTTGTATTCCTTAATAGGATCCTTTGTTTCTTTGTACTAATTGCCTTCTTTGTATTTTTTGTATTCATGAGACCATCTTTGTGGTTTCTTTTATGGGCTCTGGGTCTGTTTAAGCTTCTCTGTGGGATATTTTATAGGTTTCCTTGTAAGCTCCACTGTACTTGTGTGTTCTTTTGTAGATTCATTTGTAGGTTCCTTTGTAACCTTTCTCTAGGTTCCTTTGTAGGTGGGTTCTTTTGTATGTAACTTTGTAGATATTTGTTTGTGTAAACCTTTGTAGGTTCCCCATGGGTTCCTCTTTGAATCATTTGCAGTTTTGATTATATGATAGGCTCATTTGTAAGGTCAACTGGGTTTTCAGGTTCTTTTGTAGGATTCTTTGTAGTTGCAGGCTTCTTCATATTGGTAGTCTTTGTGGCATGTTACTCCATGTGACTCTTGTATGATTTTTGTACCTTTACTCATACAATATTTTTTAAAAGTATATGATCATTTGCATGTTTTTTGTAGAATTCCTTGTGGTTGTTTGCACCATATCTCTTAGTACTCAACTTTTTGCCAGATTTTTTTATAAACTTTTGGACTTTCAAGGCCTCTTTATTATCCTTTTGCTTTCTTGGTGGGTGTTGTTACACATGAAAATGGATACAAGCTCCTTGTGAGTGTGAATTCCATTATGGGCTTTTTTGTGAGTCCTGTTGTGTGATGTATTATCTGTTGCATAATCTTCTTTGTAGTAGCTTCTTTATTCCTCTGTGTGGGATTCTTCTTTTCATGATTTTACACATCTTTACAGTCTTCTGTGATACCTCATCATACATTCTATAGTTCTAGTCAGACTTCTTTTTAGACTCACTCCTTTTAGACTCTCTTTGTCTTCATAAACATGTATGCTTCAATATTCTTTTAGGACAGAATGGCTGAGCTTAGTCTTAAAGTGTTTGAGAATAAGATTGCAATCAATATCAATAAGGACATTTAATCAAAGCCCTTCAAGGAATAATTCAGTAAATCAAGAATTAACCACAACTTGCAAGAGACAATGATCAACATCAGAGCAGAGTGCAAAACCTCCAAGAAATGCAGTCAAAATGTGAAGATTTTTCAAGCAAATAATACAGCGGTATATTCTACCCCACACCCACCAGCAGCACCTTTCCTCCTCAGTAGAGACACTACTTCTACCACCACAAAGGACAGGAAAATGCTGCTAGAGCAGTTGAAATTCCTTTATCCCAAGGAAAGACTGCTCTAGAACAACAGTGGACAGTGGAGGCATCACCAGCCTTCCATCATGCCACAACATGCAATGCACCCAACATTGCCTCCCATCACCGTTCCCTCATGCAAACCATCCCCCTCATTCAACAACACAATCGCTAGCCTTAATGAGGGGGAGAGTTGGGGGACTTTTACATAGCGGGAAACCAACAGGTGCAGGGATCACTACACAATAACCCTCAAATTAGTAAACAACAATAAAGGAGGAACACTGTCTTCATGGCCAACAGGAGAAGACAAGATTCTCTCCATCATTGGGCACCAGACCATGACCGCATCCTCACCGTAAAAGGGAGGATGGAAGTCACAGAACTGTGATTGGTCACAACAACATCACCAGGAACTCCTGCAGTCCACACAGAAATATGCTTGCCAAGTATTGTGTGGGAGTGACAGCTGCTACCAACAGTATCAGGCAAGACATTCCACCCCCAACATCACTGAGTGCAAAACAGCACCCTCAGGCAAATAATGGCTTGCCTGATACTGTTGGTAGCAG